>CAUYPK010028462.1:0-44873 GCA_963574355.1 Loris lydekkerianus | reverse complement strand
GTCTAATAACCAGAATCCACAGAGAACTCAAATTTATTAGCAAGAAAAGAACAAGTGACCTCATTTCAGGGTGGGCAAGGGACTTACAGAGAAACTTCTCTAAAGAAGACAGACACAAAATCTACAAACACATGAAAAAATGCTCATCATCCTTAATCATCAGAGAAATGCAAATCAAATCTACTTTGAGATATCACCTAACCTCAGTAATACTAGCCCACATAACAAAATCCCAAAACCAGAAATGTTGGCGTGGTGTGGAGGAAAGGGCACACTTCTACACTGCTGGTGTGAATGCCCACTAATACGTCCCTTCTGGAAGGATGTTTGGAGAATACGTAGAGACCTAAAAATAGACCTGCCTTTCGATCCTATAATTCCTCTACTAGGTTTATACCCAGAAGACCAAAAGTCACAGTATAGCAAAGACATCTGCACCAGAATATTTATTGCAGCCCAATTTATCATTGCTAAGTCATGGAAGAAGCCCAAGTGCCCATCGACCCCCATGAATGGACTAGCAAATTGTGCCACATCTATATCATGGAATAGTATGCAGCCTTGAAGAAAGATGGAGACTTTACCTCTTTCATGTTTACATGGATGGAGCTGGAACATATTCTCCTTAGCAAAGTATCCCAGGAATGGAAGAAAAAGTATTCAATGTACTCAGCCCTACTATGAAACTAAACTATAGTTTTCACATGAAGGCTATAACCCAACTATAGCACAATTCTATAGGGAAAGGACCAAGGAAGGGGAAGGGATGGGGGAGGTTTGGGTGGAGAGAGGGTAATGGGTTGGGCCACATCTATGGTGCATATTTTTATCTATAATAAAAAAATAAATAAAAAATAAAAATAAAAAAAATAAAAGTTGAACTCAGTAACAACAGGAATCAACATACTCATGCCAAAACATGGCAGTTAAATAACATTATGGTGAATGATAGCTAGGTCATAGATGAAATTAAAAAGCAAATTAACAAATTTTCAGAACAAAACAACAATGAAGACACCAATTATCAGAACCTCTGACATACCACAAAGACAGTCCTAAGAGGGAAATTTATAGCACTGTAAGCCTTCCTCAAGACAACAGAAAGAGGAAGTTAACAACTGGAAAAAAGAAGAAAATTCCAACCCCAAACCCAGCAGAAGAAAAGAAATAACCAAAATCAGACCAGAATTAAATGAAATTGAAAACAAAAGAATTATACAACAGATCAATAAATCAAAAAAAATTTTTTTGAAAAGGTCTGTAAAATAGATAAACCTTTGGCTAACCTAACCAGGAAAAAAAGAGTAAAATCTTTAATTTCATGAATCAGAAATGACAAAGATGAAATAACAACAGACTCCTCAGAAATTCAAAAAATCCTTAATGACTATTATAAGAAACTTTATTCTCAGAAATATGAAAATCTGAAGAAAATTGACCAATACTTTGAAACACATCACCTTCCAAGACTTAGCCAGAATCAAGTGGAAATGTTGAACAGGCCTATATCAAATTCTGAAATACCATCAACTATGCAAAATCTTGCTAAAAAGAAAAGCCCAGGACCAGATGGCTTCACATCAGAATTCTACCAAACCTTTAAACAGGAACTAGACCCTATATTACACAACCTTTTCCAAAATATAGAAAAAGAGGGAACATTACCCAACATGCTCTATGAAGCAAACATCACCCTGATCCCCAAACCAGGAAAAGACCCAATAAGAAAAGAAAATTATAAACCAATATCACTAATGAATATTCATGCAAAAATATTCAACAAGATCCTAACAAACAGAATCCAGCAACACATCAAACACATTATACATCATGACCAAGTGGGTTTATCCCAGGATCTCAAGGCTGGTTCAATACACATAAATCTGTAAATATAATTCAGCACATAACCAAATTAAAAAACAAAGACCATATGATTGTCTCAATTGATGCAGGAAAGCTTTTTGATAATATCCAGCATCCCTTCATGATCAGAACACTTAAGAAAACTGGTATAGAAGGAACATTTCCTAAACTCATAGAGGCCATCTATAGCAAACCCACAGTCGATATTGTATTGAATGGAGTTAAATTGAAATCATTTCCACTCAGATCAGGAACCAGACAAGGTTGCCCATTGTCTCCACTGCTTTTTAATATTGTAATGGAAGTTTTAGCCATCACAATTAGAGAAGAAAAGACGATCAAGGGTATCCACATAGGGTCAGAAAAGATCAAACTTTCACTCTTCAAAGATGATGATTGTGTATCTGGAAAACACCAGGGATTCTACAAAACTCTTAGGAGTGATCAAGGAATACAGCAGCGCCTCAAGTTACAAAATCAAGATTCATAAATCATTAGCCTTTATATATACCAACAATGGGCCAGCTGAAAAAACAGTGAAGGACTCTATTCCGTTCACAATAGTGCCAAAGAAGATGAAATATTTGGGAGTTTATCTAACAAATGACATGAAAAATCTCTATAAAGAGAACTATTACATTCTAAGAAAAGAAATACCTTAAAATGTTAACAAATAAAAAAACATGCCATGCTCATGGCTGGGAAGAATCAACATTGATAAAATGTCCATACTACCCAAAGCAATATACAATTTTAATGCAATCCCTTTTAAAGCTCCACTGTCATAGTTTAAAGACCTCAAAAAAAAATATAATACTTTATTTTATATGGAATCAGAAAAACCCTTGAATAGCCAAGACATTACTCAGAAACAAAAACAAAGCAGGAGGAATCACACCACCAGACCTCAGACTATACTATTAATCAATAGTGATCAAAACAGCATGGTACTGGCACAAAAAACAGAGAAGTAGATGTCTGGAACAGAATAGAGAACCAAGAGATGAATCCAGCTACTTACCATTATTTAGTCTTCAACAAGCCAATTAAAAACATTCAGTGGGGAAAAGATTCCCTATTTAACAAATGGTGCTGGGTGAACTGGCTGGCAACCTGTAGAAGACCGAAACTGGACCGACACCTTTCACCATTAACTAAGATAGACTCTCACTAGATTAAAGATTTAAACTTAAGACATGAAACCATAAAAATACTAAAAGAAAGTGCAGGGAAAACTTTTGAAGAAATCACGGCCTGGGTGAGTATTTTATGAGGAGGAACCCCAGGGCAATTGAAGGAGCATCAAAAATACACTACTTGGACCTGATCAAATTTAAAAGCTTCTGCACAGCCAAGAACACAGTAAGTAAAGCAAGTAGATAGCCCTCAGAATGGGAGAAGATATTTGCAGGTTATGTTTCCAACAAAGGTTAAATAACCAAAACCCACAGAGAACTCAAACGTATTAGCAAGAAAAGAACAAGTGATCCTATCTTAGGCTGGGCAAGAGACTTGAAGTGAAACTTCTCTGAAGAAGACAGGCCCATGTCCTATAGACATATGAAAAAATGCTCATCATCCTTAATTATCAGAGAAATGCAAATCAAAACTACTTTGCGATATCATCTAACTCCAGTAAGATTAGCCCATATCACAAAATCCAAAGACCAGAGATGTTGGCATGGATGTGGAGAAAAGGGAACACTTCTACACTGCTGGTGGGAATGCAAACTAATATGTTCCTTTTGGAAAGATGTTTGGAGAACACTTAGAAATCTAAAAATAGACCTGCCATTGGATCCTACAATTCTTCTACAATTCTAATACCAGAAGACCTAAAATCACATTATGAAAAATATGTTTGTACCAGAATGTTTATTGCAGCCCAATTAATTTTTGCTAAGTCATGGAAGAAGCCCAAGTGCCCATCAATCCACAAATGGATTAATAAATTGTGGTATGTGTACATTATGCAGCCTTAAAGAAAGATGGAGACTTTACCTCTTTCATGTTTACATGGATGGAGCTGGAGCATATTCTTCTTAGTAAAGTATATCAAGAATGGAATAAAAAGTATCCAATGTACTCAGCCCTACTATGAAACTAATTTATAGCTTTCATATGAATGCTATAACCCAATTATAACCCAAGAATATGGGGAAAGGGAAAAGGGAGGGAAGGGGAGGGGAGAGGATGGGCAGAGGAAGGGTAATTTGTGGGACCACACCCACAGTGCATCTTACAAGGGTACATGTGAAACTTGCTAAATGTAGAATATAAATGTCTTAACACAATAACTAAAGAAAATGCAGAAAAGCTATGTTAACCAGTGTGATGAAAATATGTCAAATGGTATATAATACCATTGTATGGTGCGCCATGATTGAATTAATGTACACAGATATAATTTAATAATAAATAAATAAAATAAAATAAAGAAAGGGACATCATTAGTGATCTTAAGTACAGTCATAAGACAATAACTTCCAGCTTTTAGACAGGATGTAGAAGAGTTTGAGGAGCCATTTCTCCCATTAGATAAACCAATAAAACAAAATTGTATTCTCTTTCCCATCTCTCTACCATCTTATTTAAGAGACTGGAGATATGTGGATACAGATGGCCTAAATAAGTTAAATTACAGAGTAGGTAGAATAAGGTCTTTCTAGGTAACCAGATAACTAGAGTTTCCACCGGGGCCACCAGAAAATCAGGCTTAACAAAGCCACTGGAATTTTGCTGGGATACAGAAAAAGCCTGCAGACATCCTGGGCTGGCATGAAGGGATTTAAGTTTTTAGGAGCTTCAAATGGAGAGAACTTGTTCTTCTTGCTTGATAACTTTCCCCATGGAACTTTTGGCAAGTGTGTAGAAGTGGCATAAAAACTGAATGGAAAAGCAGAGCAAACACTCTGTAGTCTTTCAGGGGTTAGCTTTCTAAGTTCTACTAGAGAGAGTGGCCTATCAAATACACAGGACAGACCATGTTAGCCCTAAAGACACATGAAAACCAGGAAAATGGACCTAATTAATGTTGTATCCCAGCCACAAAGCAGCTCAAATCCTGATTCAATTATAAAGATTAACCTTTCCCCCTAACTTACAGATAGAGGGAAAGGACATGACTTTACCTGTAGAAAATAGTATTTACACCAGGCCTTGTAGTTTTTTTATTATGTAATTTTTGGCATGCAATAAAGTTAGGAAATAGGTGAAGGAGCAGGATATGATTCCTAATTAAGAGGGGAAAAAAGCCAACCCACAAATAGCTCAGATATTAGAATTGGCAATTCTAATTATGTAATTATTTAAAATTACTTCTAAAATATGTATATTAAGAATTAAAGATGCACAAAGTGGATAAAAAGAATGAAGTTCAAAACAGAAATAAAACCTCTATAATAGAACCAAGTAGAAATTCTAGAACTGAAAAAAAACACATGAAACTAAAGAATGAACAAAACAGAGAAGAACCATAACAGTTATTTCATACAAATCATCACAAACTGATTAAAAGCCAAAAACAAAGTAAAACATTTTAAATGAAGGCATAGAATAAATGCTTAAAGACAAATATCAGGAATATATTCAGCAGAATAAGAATGAAACTGATGGCTTATTTTTTTATCAAAAAAAGAAAGACATTAACAAAAATGAAAGACAATAAACAATGGAATTGACATCTTTGAAGTTCCAAAAGAAAAAACACTAGAATTTTAAAAATGAAGTGTACATAAAAAATTTTTTAGACAAATAAAAGGTAAGAAATTGTTACTGGTTTTGAGGCCAAGAGGGAAACTCTTCAAGATGAAAGCATGGATCTGCATGAAGTAATGAAGAATGCAAAAAAGGAAAATACGTACATAAATAAGAGACTACTTAAAAATTTTAAAAAATTGCTGCCTATTTAAAAACCACATTAAGATTCTACAGGTTTATAATATAGAGAAATAAAATATATAATATCAATACCAGAACGAACTAGAGAGAGATAAAAATGAAATTATATTCCTGCAAAGTTTGTATATTGTTCATAAAGTGATAAAGCACTGATTAGGTTATCTGTTTAAATGGGGGTAATAAATTGAGGTTGAATATAGTAATTACCAGTGCAGTAGTTCTCAACTCACGATAATTCCTTTACCCTTACCCTTTTGGGTTGTTGTAACTGGGGCAGGAGGATAGTAGCTACTGTCATGCATTGGGAAGAGGCTTTGTTTTAATGACAATTTTGCAGATAAGAAAACAGCCATGCAGAATTTAAATGACTTCTTCCAAGACTGTCTGTTAGAAGATGAAAAGTGGCTCTTCAAAGATGCCTATCCAGTAAATCCCCAGAACCTGTGAATATATTACTTTATATGTCTAAAGGGACTTTGTAGCTGCCTTAAGGATCTTGAGATGAACAGATGATCCTAGGTTATCTGGGTGGGTCAAATGTAATCACAAGGTTGCTTATAAGAGAGAGGCAGAGAGATTCAGAGTCAGAGAGGACATATGATGATAGAAGAGATGAGAAGGAAGGATGGGTAGTAGAGAGGAGAGGAAAAGAGAGAATGAATGAGACGTTACATTGCTACCTTTCAAGAAGGAAGAAGGAAGAAGGGGTCCTCAAGCTAAGGTATGTGGGCTCCTCTAGAAGCTAGAAAAGGTAAGGAAAACAATTTTTCCCTAGAGCCTCTTGAGGTAGCACAGTCCTGCTGATATCTTGATTTCGGTCATTGAAAACTACTGTATTTTGTTGTTTATTATGAACAATTTTAGCATGAATTTTTGAGGGAAAAATAAGGAAATGCATTATACATGGGTAGTACTAATTCCATAGCTATATAAATGCTTTTAATTCTTTTATTTATGTTTATGAATTAAAAGTGTAACTCTAGAAAGCAATAACATCTGTATGGAAAATAATATCCTGGAATAAAATAAAATCCTGAAATACACTAATCCCACTCCCTTTATGCTACCCCTCTCCTTGGCTGCCCCATCACCAGGCAGGTAGCACAGCTGCAGGAGCCTTCAGCCCACCCACCTGATCATGCCAGACACCACCACTGCTGCCATCTTGGAAGACTGAAACTAGACCTACACCTTTCTCCACTCACAAAAATTGATTCAGGATGGATAAGAGACCTAAATTTAAGGCATAAAATGATAAAAATCATCAAAGAAAGCAAGTTTGACTTTGAACTATTGTTCAAAGTATGAGGATAATCAAGCCAATATCAAGTAGGCCAAATATGACTATTGAATGAGGGATCTAATTAATCTTGTAAGACTCTATTAGAATAGCAGCCTGTTAAGGGGCCAGTTACTAAAGAAAAGTCAATTCAAGTTAATTTAAATGACCAGATAGTACAGCCATGATATACTGTGTAATTTACTTCAAATTTTTACTCTTAAGATCTTCATTCATTGTAGTACCTTACCCATGTAATTTATCTTATGTTTTTATATCTGAGATTCCACTTAAACTAGCTAATTGTTCAATTCAAGAGAAAGAATAGAAATAAAACATGGTGTCCAAGGACAAATTTTCAGGAGAAGAAATGGCAGTGAAATGGAATCAGAAGTGTGAAGGAGATCTGCAGGAAGAGTGGTGTTAGAAAAATGTAGAGTTTTAAAGGTAAAAGTAAATTTAGAAAGCAACTAATCCATTCTTTTTATTTTAAATATATATCCAAGTATCCAACTCCACACTTTCAAAGATCAGCTTCCTGTGGTACCTTCTAGGAAAGCAGAGGTTCTGTCTTACATTTGAATTATTCTCTTCTAGCCATCTTGAAATGTACATTAGTTATTTGTGAACTATAGTTACTCTATTGAATCCATCAATCACTAAGTCTAATTTCTTCTATTTAAGTTTATTTTTGTACCTATTAATCAAGCTTTTCTTTTAAATTTTTTTTTATTGTTGGGGATTAGTTGAGGGTACAATAAGCCAGGTTACACTGATTGCATTTGTTAGGTAAAGTCCCTCTTGCAATCATGTCTTGCCCCCAGAAGGTGTGGTACACACCAAGGCCCCACCGCCCTCCTTCCTTCCCTCTCTCTGCTTTTCTTCTTAGTAAAGTATCACAAGAATGGAGAAGCATGAATCCTATGTACTGAATTTTGATATGAGGACAATTAACGACAATTAAGGTCATAGGGAGAGAATAATCAAGCTTTTTTCATTCCTCCTTTCCCCCAAACTTCCGGGCTCTGGTAACCACCAATCTGCGTGTCATTGTCATAAAATCCACTTTGTTAGCTCTCACATATGACTGAGAACAGTCAACATTTTAGGGCTGGGACGTCGAAGTGTCATTTAAGACTATATATGCCCAGATTCTACTGACCAGAATTTATCTAACTACCAAAGTAGTTATAGGGCTATTTTTTTAATAAGGAAACTATTTTCTGGATATAAATTGGGGATTAAAGTATACCAAGTTTTCAGAAAGCTTTTGGTTTTCCAACACTCACTGGCTAATTAATATTTTAGTAAAACAGGAAAACTGAGGTGTTCAATTTACATTCTGGTATGATTCACTAACCTAGGAACTCATGTCTTGTGTCTTGTACATTTACGAAATATCATATATATTGGATATTTATTGTTGTTAGAATTATCTTAGAATTTAACAGCTTAAAATGCAGATTAGCACCCTCCACTTCATCTCACAAAACAAACAAAGCACTCCTAAAGACAAACAGAAATAATATAGACTAGACCAGTGGTTGTCAAAGTGTGGTCCCTAGACAGCAGAAATCACATTACCAAGTAACTGATTCCTGTGTTACACCTTGGAACTATTAAATACAAATCTCTGGGGATAGGGTCGAGCAATCTGTGTTTTAACAGGCCTCTATATAATTTTGATGCATGCTAATGTCTGAGAATTACTGGTCTGGAACCAAACAATAACAGCAAACTTCCCATTATCTTAATGGCTTAACATAGCCCTTTTCCAGCCTCCCTGAAATACAAAGTGGTCCCACTGCCAGACAAACATTTATAACCTTTCCTTTAGCTATCCTAACTTGAGTAAGAGAAGCCCTGGTAGGAATTCTCAGGCAAGGATCTACAGCCTCTTTAGTTTCTGTTCATTTGGAAAGGAAAGAGATCTCCTTATGATCCATCATATACTTCTAGTGACAGCCACCAAGATCTGCTTTCTTAATGTAGAAATTACTTTAGATTGACTTAATAATGTTTGTAATAGGCAGTATGATTTTAAATCTAAAGATTCAGGAAGTAAATGTTGGTCACCTTCCAGCAGCAGAGAAATAATCTTAATTACTCTAAAAATTCATGTTTTGTTACCTTAATTTAAAAATCAACAAAATTACTCCTGCATTCTTAAGATGAAGTCTCAGTTTCTAAGCTATAATGAATTAGAATTACATGTTTTGAAATTTAAAGGAACGATTATTTGTGAATATTAATTTAAATTTATTCTAATTTGCATTTGCATTTGCATTAGTAAATTCAATAATATGAAATTGCCCTTTCATATTAGAGAAGTAATTAAATGTTATTAAATTATGTTTTTGCATGTTTTAGTTTGGTAGCCAGATTGATATATATTTAGTATCATAAGTTTTTATTCATAGGGCTATTTTTTTAATAAGGAAACTATTTTCTGGATATAAATTGGGAATTAAAGTGTTTTCACAAAGCTTTTGGTTTTCCAAAACTCATTGACTAATTAATATTTTACTAAAACAGGATAAATGTGTTCAATTTACAATCAGGTATGATTCACTAACCTAGGAACTCATGTCTTGCATCTTGTACATTTAGGAAATATCATATATATACTGGTTATTTATTATTACATAACAATTATCTTAGAATTTAATAGCTGAAAACAGTAAGTACTTACTATTTTATAATTTTTGTATGTTAGGAATTTATGAGTGGCTTAGCTAAGCAGACACTCCAGGGTCCCCAAAGATTGTAACCAACAAGTCACCCAGGGTTGCAGTCTCATCAGAAGACTTGATCAGGAGAGGGTGAGCTTTCAAGTCATGTAATTGTAGGCAGACCCCACTTCCTTAATGACTGCTGGCTTCAGGCCTCTATTTCTTTCCACATGAGGCTCTCTGTGAATGCCTGGGTATTCACAATATGTCAGCTAGTTTCTCCCAATTGAGTGAGTGAAAGAGAGAAAGAGAGTGAAAGAAGGAGCAACCATACAGAAGCCACATGCTTTTATATCCTAATCTTGGAAAAGACTTACCCTCACTTCTGCCATATGCTATGATCTCCCAGACCAAATCTGTTACATTGTGGAAGAGGTCTCTACAAGAAAAAGAATACAACTGGGGGCTGGAGGCTGTCAACCATAGCATAGCTATCATATTTAGAAGACTAAGTATTTTTTATGCAACAGAAAAATCCTACCTAAAATAACTATTATATAATTCTAAAATATAATTCAGTTTATGCCAAGGTATTTTATGGAAACACATTATACTTCTGAAAAGTTTTTTGAAAAGAAAATATTTTTCAATGTCTGTTTATCTACATCTGTTCTCTCTAAATTCTAAATTCATCAGAGGAGCTACTATTTTTCATTCATGTTTGTATTTCTAGGCCCTTGAATGACAACTGAGATATAAGTGCTTAGTAAGTATATATTACTTGAACTGACTTTATCTTATATGTTAATTCTTAAAGAACTTCACTTTTTCTTATTTTTAAAAATTAATGGGCAGCTCCTGTGGCTCAAAGGAGTAGGGCGCCAGCCCCATATGCTGGAGGTGGCGGTTTCAAACCCAGCCCTGGCCATAAACTGCAAAAAATAAAAAAAAAATTTTAGGTGGCGCCTGCGGCTCAAAGGAGTAAGGCACCAGCCCCATATGCCAAAGGTGGTAGGTTCAAACCCAGCCCCAGCCAAAAAAAAAAAAAAAAAAAAAAAAAAATTAATGTATAATTTATATACAATAAAATGCCTAGAACTTGTATTCATTTCAGTAAGTTTTGAAAATTGTATACTTCTATGCCACCCCAAACAAGACATAGAACACTTTCATCATCTTTGAAAATTCTCATGTACCCCTTTCCCATCATTTGTTTTCTTTTCCTCCCCCATCAAGCAATAATTTTTAATGTTTATAACCTTCATTAGTTTTACATGTTCTTGAACTCCATCTAAGTGGAATAATTTTATGCCAAATACTACATGTGCTTATGTGCCTGACTTTTTCCACTTAACATGTTTTTGAGAAACCTGTTGTTGTATGGGTCAATAGTTCATTCCTTTTTATTGCTGTATAATATTCTAATTTATGAATATGTCTCAAATTTATTTATTCATTTTTCTCTTGGAGGACATTTGGTTTGCTTCTATTCAGGACTATTATAAATAAAGTTTGTGGGAATAGTCTTCTACAAATATTTTGTGGACATACCCATTTCTCTCGGGTAAAGATTTAAGAATGTGATTGCTGTTATGATCTTGTTTCTAATTAATAAAAGGACTTCTGGGCCAGGCGTGGCAGCTCATGCCTGTAATCCTAGCACTCTAGGAGGCCAAGGTGGGTGGCTTGCCTCAGCTCACAAGTTCAAGAATAGCCTGAGCAAAAATGAGACCCTGTCTCTAAAAATAGCGGGGTGTTATGGCAGGCACCTACAGTCACAGCTACTCAGGAGGCTGAGGCAAGAGGATCGCTTGAGCCCAAGAGTTTAAGGTTGCTGTGATGGCACAACACTCTACTGTGGTGACAAAGTGAGACTCTGTCTCAAAAAAAAGGACTTCTTTGTCCCTTGTCTTCTAGTCTGTTTAGGAACTTAATATTTAATTTTTTAATTGGCATGTGTCTAATTCCCAAAGCAAGCAAAGATGGAAAGACTATTTTTTGTGCTAAAGTTCTGGGAACACCAATAGCAATAGGCAGCATCCTTTTGTGCAAGGTCCATATAGAAGACTAGGGACTGAATTCTTAACATTAGCAGAGAGGCACCTATGCAACATGGAAGGACTGGGCGATGTACAGGAGCAGTTCATGAGAAAGCAATGGGAGAACAAACTACGCAGCATAGACAGAAGTGGGCTTACCTTAATTCCCCTGGAGAATGGGACGCAAGTCACTAGGCCACCCCTCAAATGCATCTTATGTATCTCCCATTTTTCATCATTTTGACAAAATTTCTCCCTGTTATTCATGTACCTCTTAAAGTTCCATAATCATGTACACATCACTTATTCCTCTATTTAACAAATACTTATTGAACATTTACTATTTACCAGGGAGTGTTCTAGGAATTAGGCAAAACAAAACAGACAAAAATCCCTATCTTCGTGAAGTTCAATGTATTCTGTATTCCGTTTTTTTCACCTAATGGATTAGACTCTTAATTATACCTGAATACATTGGCATCTTGGATCTGGTGCCTGCCATAGCATCTCTCACACATTAGGTGCTCATTACATGCTTTTTGAATGCATGAATGAATAAATGCCTCAAAAATTGAAAAATGGAATAGTGCTTATTATGTAATAAACAGTTAGTAGGTGAGTATATAAATTAGAGCTTTCCTGGAGGATGTTCAGTAACATACGCAGTAATTCTATACCAAATCCTTGAGGGAAGTAGGTGGCCTATACAAGGAATTTTGTCACATACTAGGGGTCCTCAAACTTTTTAAACAGGGGGCCAGTTCACTGTCCCTCAGACTGTTGGAGGGCTGGACTATAGTTTTAAAAAAAACTATGAACAAATTCCTATGCACACTGCACATATCTTATTTTGAAGTAAAAAATCAAAATGGGAACAAATACAATCACACTGCCTCATGTGGGCCGCAGGCCACAGTTTGAGAACTTCTGCATCTTGGTCAAAGATGAAGTTCACTTTTTTAAGAAAAGTGAAGCTATTCTCAGAATGAAACTGAAAAAATACAATTCAACTTAATGTCAGTTGTTTATCAATAGCTTAGTAACCACCAAACCATTTTACTTCATATTTGGCTTGTGGTTAAAACTTTATTACAAATATATTTGTAGGTACAAAGGGAAAAGAGCATTTTATGAAATTCACCTGATTTTTAAAAATCAGATCTGATAATTATTCATCAAAGAAAGCTGTGAACTCAGAACTTGCAAAGTCATGCTGCCTTCAAAATGAACAGGATCAAAGGGTTTAGCGAACATAAATACTTTCAGACAGGAAGACACCACTTCAAGCAGCTATTACAATGACCACTGTTAGGGGATTAAATCATCTTTGTTAAACTGAACTTTTTAAACATAACTTTTATTTCACTTTTTTCTAATTATAAAAGTAACATTTGTCAATTGCAGAAAAACTAAGCATATAAAATTTTAAAGAAAAAGTTAAAAATCATCAGATATAATCAGTGGTAAATGTTGGTGAATGTCCTTCTGATCTGTTTTCTCTGCATAGGTTTTAGTTAGTTGAGCTCTGCTATATGTAAGAATTAGATAGTGTTTTTCATATCTAATACGTCAACATAAGCTTTTTTCCTTAGGTTATTAGAAATAATTATACATCCCCTTAATGGCAATATATTTCACCTAACTCTTTCCCCATTAAGATTATCAATTTTTTTTTTTTTTTTTTTTTTTTTTACTATTTTAAACTATTGCTACATTAAATTTTTGTGCAACTTGAAAAACTGGTTGGTTGTGTTGGTTTTTGGAGGTGGAGCAATTCAAACTGAGTATACTCTAATGAGTTAAAATAAATGGTATGAACATTTTAAGATGTTGCTATCTATTGCCAAACACTATACAACATAATAAATTCAATACATAAAGAGATAACCCTCTCCCTACAATACATATATGAAAACCAATTTCATCTAATGAACCACAATGATCTGATGCCAAGAGATGATATAGGCCCAATGATTTATATTTTCAATTTTTAATATATAATCCGGCCTCACTAAATTGTGTAATAATTTTTATAGATATGTCAATGTTCTCTAAAAGGCAGTTAAGTGTTCTCTTTCTGGTTCTTAGAGAACATTCCATTTTTTATTTTTTTTTTTGAAACTTAATTTTATTAGATGCCAAAACCTTGCAATGAGCAAAAGATAAATGCTGAACTTAAATATTTCATCTTATTAATTTCAATCATCGCCATTCAAATGAAAAGATCCTTTCTCTTAAATCTAATCAGATCTAATTTATTGATTGAGGTTCATGTATCTCTCTGTGCAGGAAACACTAAAACTAGGCCTGTCCCTACAGATGGAGAGAAATGTATCAGTGAACCTTTCATTTCATATTCTTAAACTACTCAAGACTTTCAATAAGAGAGATCATGAAGAGAGCTCATCAGGAGGGAAAAAGGGGGAAAGTTGATGGCAAAATTTAGTGGGGTAAATACCCAGAGACATACATATCCTGAGGCCAAAATCTTAAGACTTTTTTTATACCTAATTCAAACAAGTTGAGTCAACAGAAAGCACTTTTTAGAGTCTTGTTTCCTAGGGCTTTATAACAGGCTTACTATTTGGGCTTCAAGGAACCCTCAAAGGCTACAGTGACTCATCTAGAACATGCGAAAAAGGACTGAAATGTTCAGAATCAAATCCCAAAGCCTTTATTGACAAACTTTCAGTACTAAAATGAAATGTTGATATCAAAACATAATTACAGGTAAAATTACAATAAATTATTCTGCCTAATTACCGATGAGTAATAATAAAACAGTTAAAGAAATGGGAAGCTAAAACATCGTTGTGTGACTTGAGGCACATAGGAAAAGAGGGCAACACAGGCAAGTTCCTAAGCAGCTCTTTTCATTCAAGTGCAAATGATCTTTATAAGGAAACCATCCTCCATCCTAGTGTGTCAAGGGCAGAAGGGCAAAGCCAGAATGAATGTGGTGGTATCTAATTCTCTCTTGCTCTACAATTTACAGGAGATTGCCCTGTGTTTCATTTTTTCATTTGACTCAACAGGCAAATAAGAGCACCAGCTCTGAGCTAAGTGAACTGCTGAGTACTAAAGATACAAAAATAGGTAAAATATAATTTCTTTCCTCAAGGCATTTATTATCTCACACTATTTTAGGGCAAAAAAATAAAAGCTGTGCTATGACCAGCTGGGTCTGTCATCCATATTTCAGTAAGTATGCATTTTATTTTTTTTTGTACAGATACAAATAATTCAAGTCAATTCATATATATATATAATCTCATTTAATGTCCACAAAATCCCTATATGGTGAGTATCTTTTATTGTTCCCATTCATCAACAAACAAACATATGCTAGAGTCATGTGACAAGAACAAAGAGCTGAGATTTTGGGCAAAGCTCCCTTGCAATGCTAAGCCATGTGACTGGAGATTCAGATAATTCAGATGCCACCTTTCTGATATTGCCACCATCAGAGTGATGATATCTTGATAAATAACAATTAAATAGCCTAGATTACTGAGACATATAAAAACATCATCTCATCAGAACAGTTATTTCAGGTCCACAGAGCACTTCCTGATTATCTATCTATCTATCGGCTGAAGAATTTACCCCCATGTTGTCTCCTTCTTTCCTAATCATTATATCCTCCCTTTTCTACTACTGTCTTTCTTCCTCCTGTCACAATGACATTTGTTTCTGTACTCACTTCCAATTCACTTTCAACCATTTCTAATCTGGCTTTCACTCCAAGCACACCAATTTACCTGCTTTTGTCCAGAACTAAAAGACACATAGATGTCCTTATTATATTCCGTCTCAGGTGAATTTACTGGGGTTACTCAAGCCTTTCTTGACTCCCTTTTTTGTTCCTTGTTCATGGACCTCTCCCCAGGCTCACTACATCCAAGGGTCCTTCTCTGTCTCCTTTGATGAATTCACTGCTGAATGCTAAAGTGATTCATTTCTTGGTCCTGAGCCATATACTTTTCTCAGAATATACCTTACTTTAGGTAATCTTATCAACATTAGTAGCTTTATATACACTACCTTTATACTGATGACTGCCAAAGACTTCTCATCTGAGTACTCAGTTATATAACCAATGTGTCCTTGACATTTCCACTTGGCTATCAAATGAATATCACGATTTCCACTAAGGTCTTCCCACAAATGTACTTCTTCCCTTAATTCTCCATTTCAGAAAATTATTCCATAATTTCATGCAATTGCTAGATAAAAACTATGAAAAATTGATTCCTCATATTTCCTACTTTTCCCTCATTCAACTCATCCTCAAATGCCTTCAATTAAACCTCCAAAATAAAGTTTGGATTTTTCTACCATTTCTATTCCTACCATTCTTGTCTAAAACACTATATATATATTCTTATTGTAGCTTTCTATCTGATCTTTCTACTTTACCTCAGCCCTGTCCCTCAAAAAAAATACATTGACTACCTCGATATGTAGTTATTAACAGCATACTATGTGCTAGGGACTTTTCCATCTCCTAGGGATACAAAAACAACAAAATCTTAATTGTTACACAATTCTCACTCTAATGGGAACAAAAAAAATTGTGTAAATAAGTAAATATATATAGCATTTGAGGTGGTGATAAGTACTAAGGAGAAAATTAAGCAAACAGATTTAAAATCCCAGGTGAAAGTAGGTTGTAATATAAATATAGTGATTGAGTACATTCTTGATACAGCTAAGAGGGTTACAATTTTTTTGTTTGTTTTTGGTATAAGTTCACGTCACTACATACCTTAAAAATCTTCTCTTGAATCACATTAAAATTGGAGTAAAATTCCAAGTCCTTACTTTGGTTTACATTCTCGTACTCTCCATCTGCCTTCCCAAACTCTCCCTCATCACTAGATTGCACCTGACCGCTTCTCAGCACGCTAAAGTTTCTGCTTCCAGGCCTTTGCATAGCTGTTCCCCCCCACCTGGAGCACTGTCTCTCAGCTCTACTTTTAGCAGACTCCTTCTCTTCCTTTAGGTCTCAGCTCAAATGTCACCTCCTGAAGCCAGAAAAGTGGCCTGCAAGATGGAGTCCGATCAGCCAAGCTGACCTGGTCTGTTTAGCTCACATTCTTTCCCACACATTCCCCCCTGATTAACTGGTTAAGGTTTCACCATGATTGTGAGCACGTTTCTCTCAGAAGACTTAGAGGAAGCAGTCACATATAGACAACAGGTGTGAGATTGGTAAGAGTAAAGGTTACTTTGATAATATGATGTTTTCTTTGATGATTTGCTTCGATAATTTGTTAAAGTGAAAATTACCTTTACATTGTCTAAACATTTTGCATTGTTAGAGTGAAGACTACTTTGATGTAGTTTTCTGTCAGATAGTTTACATTTTCTAGGTTTGTTTCCTGGTATTCCCATTATAAAAATTATTAAAATTGTAACTGAGACAGAATAGTCTTTGAGAGACTACACTTGGGGTTCTCCAGAATTGCCGGTCTTCTGAGAAAGTTCAGTTGACCTAATCCCCCTCTCTGCATCTGGCTGACAGTGACAGGTGACCAGACCTTCTTCATCTGTGAGAATCTAACACTCCTATGAGATGCCTTTCTTAGGCATCCTATCTTAAGCAGCAAAACCATCTGTCAAGCTTTTCTGACTTTTAGTCTTGGGTAGCACTTATCGCCATTATTTTCAACATGTGTTTTCTTACACTTTTTTATCTGTGTTTTCCTTCATCTTCTTTCTACTCACTGCATCTTCCCCCAACACAGACTTATGCCTGGCACAGAGAAAGCACTTCATAAATTATTGTTCACTGATTGACTGAATTAATGGGTATAAATTCCAATTCCAATTGTTTTCATTCAG
The DNA here is from genome assembly GCA_963574355.1 of Loris lydekkerianus. Taxonomy (NCBI): domain Eukaryota; kingdom Metazoa; phylum Chordata; class Mammalia; order Primates; family Lorisidae; genus Loris; species Loris lydekkerianus. The sequence goes on along the minus strand of CAUYPK010028462.1, from coordinate 27,273 downwards.
CAAAATGTATTGAACACATACTGTATACCAGACATTGGAACAATTCTTGTCATTTGACTGGTCTGTATGAGGCAGGCTAATTATCCTAACTTATTTAGAATTAAAGAAATGCGAAATTATAGTGATAGTAGAATTTTAAAATCATTTTTTAAAATCTCTCCAGATGTCACCAAGGAAACTCTCCAGGAAACTCAAGCTAAAAGATGTTAAACAATACATCTAAATCATATAGCTTAAGAGTACAGTTAAAAACACTTACCCTGCTGAAAGCATCTCACTTCAGATGAGATGAGTACATCCCCTCTTGCACAATGGGAACATTGTGATGAGAATGTGAGAATCAGCATGGCTCAGGATGCAGAATGTTGCTGTGAATTTAGGGAATGTCCACACAGGATATCAAATGATACCAATATTAAATATAAATTGTACATTTTTACATATTTTAAGTAAAATCAATGCACAAAAATTATAGGGTATGCACAACTTCATGTCCATCCTCTTGGGATCTTTGCAAGAATCAAATTGACAAAATATAAATTAACGGGAAAAAGTATATACATTTACATTTATTAAACAAGTTTTATCTGATGTAGAAGCCCTTATAAGCAAATGAAGACTCTAAGAAACACTTAGAGTCAATCACTTACATACTGAATTGAACAAAGAATAATAAGTTGCAAAATGTGAAAGGCACAGAGACTTAAGCTAGGGTAGTTAATTGGGTAGAGAAGATAAGGGTTAGTTGAAAAAGGTTTGTACAGATTTTTCTCAACTTCAATTTTTCATTCTTGATGATAAGAATGTTATTTTCCTTTAGTATAAGAAAGGCATCTTTCACATGGGAATTTCATCTTCTAGTTTTAAGAAACAGAATGGTTAGAGTGAACTTTTTGCAATTTCTGGATTTTTAACTGCTGCTATCTTTTTAAATTTTTAATTATTATGGATGGATAATATTTGTACAGATTTATAGGATGCATGTGATATTTTGATACAAGCATACAGTATGTAATCATCAAATAGGGCAATTATAATATCTAGCACCTCAAACATTTATCATTTCATTGTGTTAGGAACATTCTTTTAGTGATTTTGAAATATACAAGAAATTATTGTTAACTATGATTATAGACCTCAAAAAAATACTTCTGAAATTCATATGGGATCAGGAAACAAACGAATATCCCACACAATTCCAAGGAATAAGAACAAATTTGGAGGCATCACTTTATCAGACTTCACACTTTACTACAAGTCTATAGTGATTAAAACATCATGGTATTGGCATTAAAATACAGACATAGACCTATGAAACAGAATGGAGGATCTAGAGATGACACCACCTTCATATCGCCATCTAATCTTTGGCAAAGCACACAAAAACACATGCTAGGGAAGAGATTCCCTATTCAATAAATGGTGCTGGGACAATTTGTTAGCCACATGTAAAAGACTGAAACTGGGCCCACACTTCTCACCACTTATAAAGATTAACTCATGGATAAAAGACTTATATCTAAGTCATGAAACTACAAAAAAAAAAAAAAAAAAAAAAACCTAGGGCAAGAAGAAAGTGTGGGGAAAACTCTTAATCTTATTGGCCTAGGGAAAGAATTGATGAAGAAGACCCCACTGGCAATCTCAGCAGTAACAACAAAAATGAATAAATGTGTCCTGATCAAGTTAGAGTTCCTGCACAGCAAAGGATGCAAGAAAGCAAACAGATAACTTGCAGAAGGGAGAAGATAATTGCATGCGACCCCTCTGAGAAAGAGCTGATAACCAAAATCTACAAAGGACTCAAGCAAATCCACAAGAAAAAGTTAAAATAAGGGAATAAGCAGGGTCAATTTTCACTATAACTCCTCACATTTTTGGTTTCATCTATGTATATTGTGTTTTTACATAAAAATATTTGTTTTCCCTAAAAGATTTAAAACTTTCACTTAATTATGCAAGTTGAATGCTCCATTCATATAGCTCCAATGGAGTTAACCTCACTTTCTTTTACATACTCTTGCTTCCTTTTAAAAGTCAAGAACATTTTTTAAAATAATAGCAATAAAAAAAATTTAAAGGAATAAAAATTTATGTAAGACAATAGCTGTGAGACATAAAGATAAACCTAGTACATCTAAAGTTCAGGCATTAAGGAGTTAGAAGGCACTTTTCTGGAAGGTCAGGTAAGGAACAGAGAAATAAGGATAACCAATGACAACTCCAAATTTCCCTAAACCCTGCGATCCTAGAAAACAGCAGTGGTTAAGGAAATCCCTCCACATTTTGTATTCCACAAATTATCTTACGGCAAAGAAACATACTTCTCTATGAGACTTAGGTAAGACTCACAGATGCCCCCTCTTGTCTACCTATGACAAGGCAAGATACAGAACCCCCAAATTCCCATTCTTTGTCTCACAAATTATTAGTTGACTATTTTTTCCCCACTAGTTAAGTTTCTCTTCTTTCTCCAAGTTCCTGGCTGTTGATAAAACTCAGCCTGAGCTAGCATAGAACTCTTAGCCTTTTTAATGTCCTCTTCTGACAATACAGAGGGTGCAAAAAAAATGTTCACATATGTTAACCAATGTTATCCATGTAGTACTTTCTGAAGTTAAATTGAAGGTACTGTTACTGGGCAGGTGTACCTGAGCATGCTACATACATACATTTTACCTGCAATTCGTACCCTTTGGGGGAATTGATCAAGTTTGTTTCCAACAAGATCTCTTAAAATGTGTATGCATTTTTTGGCACCCCTGGGATAGTAACTTCAATGAAATTACTATGAAATGTAATACTATCCTTTCATAGTCATTCGCTTATCCCATTTCCCACTTCTGGTTCTTGTTTTTCCACGTTTATTCCTCCCTCTAAAAGACAAGCCCTTTTCTGACCTTTAAAATGCTTGCAGATCTCATGGCCCAACATTCTCCCTATAATAATAGTCTCCCTTTCCCATTGCAAAAGTCTCTTTACCATTTTGCAACAAAGCCTATCCTTACCTAATTCTGGATTCATTTTTTATTTTATATGGATCAAAAAGTCAAGATAGACTCTAGAGAGAAACAGATAGGAATTAGCACCCAGACTGTTGTGTGTAGAAGGGAGGGCAGCTTGAAAAGTCATTGGGACTTCAAACTGATATCAGAAGAAGTATATCAATTCCCCAAATAGAACAAAAAACTGCCTGGACTCCTTGATGCAAAGTAGGGCTATAGAAAATGGCTCTAGCCAGAATGGGAAGGTGGAAGGCAGGACAGTGGTCAAAGGAAATGCAAGGCCAGGGCCTACCCTGATAGATCCACAGTCTACAAATAAGTGATGACAGGTCGCATCTGGAAGGTACTATGCTGAATGTTAAAGCAACACCATCAAAATCCAGACTGTCATCTCATGTTGATCAAAATAACGCAATCCTTTCCTTCCAGGCAAGATCCTCAATGGCACCCTAATGAGAGGCTGAACGGGTGCAGAATCTGAAGTGGTATAGGAAGAACACCTTTCAGGCTGCAACCCTTCTGATCTTACTTCCCAGTAAAAGTGGTGAAGCCTTAGGCACAGAAAACTAAGCCTCCTGTACTACTCATTAGATATTGTTAGGGCAAATCTGCAGGGAAGCTTCTGATCTTTTTCCCTGAGGCACTATTTCAAGAAAGAGGCAGAAGGAGGAGACCCATCTTTTAAGGACGGTACATTTGTAAACTCATGATTATCATTATCATTATCATCCTTAGTATTAAGAACATTAGAGCAGAACCTTTGTTTCCAGATCTGTTAATGAGCCTGAAACAGAATTCTCAGCTAATAACCAGGAAGGAATAGTATTCTGGGTATTATCTAAAAGTAGGGTGGTTGATTTTCATGTTATAGCTAATAATTTATTTTAAAAAGCATCTATTTCATGCCCCTGTGTCCTTTCCATCATTTTATGTCTTAAAGTTTATTATACGTAATAATATAAAAAAGAAAAAAAAAAAAGCAAGCATCTGTTTTTTGCAGATTATTTACATTTCGAAATGTAGAAGCAATAAAATAATAGGTATGCAATAAACCTCAAAACTACTGTGGTTGCTGTTTTCAGACTATTCTTTATATAGAAGAGCCTGTTTTCTTTATATGTTCCTTATACACTTGGCCTATAAGTTCCCAAATTTCCTATTGACTCTACTAATGTGGTGCTATGTCAACTTCTGGCATATCTCAAGGGGGAATCCAGGGCCAGCTTTATACATATGTGTATGATGAGTATATTCTCACAAGGCTCCACTTTCAGAAGGCCCCACTCTTGGTTAAAAACTCTGTTCTCATCCTCTTGAGATTATTCAGAATTTTTGTATGTGAAGTCTGGGTGGATAATAAAGTATGCACATGAGCAGAAGAGTAATAAATAACTAAACGAGATTGAAGAAAATAAAAGCAACACATTTCTAAATGTGACCCTGATTCTGACATAGTTTTCTTCCTAATTATGACTGTTGGTGGCTTTATTTTCCTCGTCTGAGGCATACATAGTCCAAGAGGTATATTGTAATTCTGTCCTTGCTGGGTACTCCAGATTTTCAAATATCTTCACTGTTTTGGAGGAATAGCTGTTCCATGTCCCATACTTCATATTCTCTGTGACATATTATCATGCGGGAAACAAAACAAGCACTTTCTCAAAGAGTAACATTTGTCTGTTGACTGACATTAATTTTTTATCAAAATTAATGATGGTGAATTATAAAAGCAACCAAAAGTTATCATAAAAAGGAATGCCAAAGTGTATGGAACAAAAAATATTGGAAAGTCATATTCTAACCCTTTTCTAGGTACAATTTGTGGTTCAGCATCTCTCCTTTTGGACTATCTATACGTGAGTGTGGATGTCAATGTGTCTCATCCTGTACCTTGCATTTTTACTCTCCACAATACAATGCAGTGATCCTCCTGCTTACCTGATGTATTTTATAGATATACTACAGTTTTGAAAACCAGTCCCAAATTGGGTGTTTCTATATTTTCTGCTTTTGAGGTGTTTGAGCTCCTTGTATATTCTGATTATGAATTCCTTGTCAAATGAGAAGTTTGTAAATACTTTCTCCTATTCTATAGTTGATCTCTTTACTCTGCTGATTATTTCCCTTTGCCGTAAAATAGCTTTTTAGCTTGATGTGATTGCATTTGTTCAGTTTTCCTTTGTTTCCCTGCACTTTTGGGGTCTTACTCAAGAAATCTTTGCCCAGACAGATGTTCTAAAGGATTTCCCTGATGTTTTCTTCTAGTAGTGTCATAGTTTCAGATCTTACCTTTAAGACTTTATTTTTGATTTGATTTTTGTATAAGGTGAGAGATAGGGGTCTAATTTCATCCTTCTACATATGGATATCCACCTTTCCCAGAACCATTTATGGGAAAGACTATCCTTTTCCCACTGTGTGTTCTTGGTGCCCTTGTTGAAACTGAGTTGAATGTAAATGAGTGGATTTATTTCTGGGCTGAGTATTCTGTTCCACTAGTCCAAGCAAAATCTTCAGCTTGCAGTCACTTTACATTAGTTATTATGAAAGTTTTGAGACAGTGTATGTTGTGGTTCATTATTTCACTTCTAAGAAACACAGTCGACAGCATCCTTTCTCATTCACCTGTGCAAGTTTCAGCTTGCTCAGCTTATTGGTGTGGCTGGGAGGGCTGCATTTGTTTCCATCCACACGAATTTCACATTTCTGGGTATCTGTGTATCTCAAACCATTGGAATGACTCACTTTCAATTGTTCACTTTTTTGTCTAATGTTTGCAACTTCATGGTAAAGCTTCCAACCTTCACACTGAATGGAAAACTTCTTCTGTTCTTATACTTGCTCCTTTTCCTTCCAAATTTAGAGCAGAAGGAAGAAAAACTGAAATGGATCATATTCAATATCATGACCATTTCTTCTCAAATGAGGAAAAATAAGTTTTCTCCACTTTATTTACATTCTTCCTTATTCCTCTCTAAGTAGAAACAGATATTACTAGATTGTGAAGTTTGAACATGGTATTATTGTTTTATAGCCTATTTTCAGTAATCTTTACTAAAAATCTTGTATCTATACAGAGCTCTTTCTTAAAAGAGCCATATATTTTCCTACCTGAGAATTTTTAAGAATAGTTCTTTTTTGTTTGTTTGTTTGTTTTGAGACAGAGTCTCACTATGTCACCCTCGGTAGAGAGCTGTGGCATCACAGCTCACAGCAACCTCAAACTCTTGGGCTTGAGTGATTCTCTTGCCTCACTCAGCTTCCCAAGTACCTGAGATTACAGGCGCTGGCCACAACATCTGGCTATTCTTGTTGTTGTTGTCATTATTGTTTAGCAGGCCCTGGCTGGGTTCAAACCCACCAGCCCCAGTGCATGTGGCCAGTGCCCTAACCACTGAGCTATGAGCGCCGAGCCTCTCTTTTGTTTTTTAATGCAGCTATCTTTACATTCCATTACAATCCATACTTTGATGGTGTGGTCTCAAATAGATCCTAAAACAGTTTTTACTATATTCATAGACATGTGCAACCATCACCACTCTCTTAGAATATTTTGATTATCTCAAGGGAAACTCTAAATCTATTGGCAGTTACTCATATTCTTCCCTCTCCTAGCCCCTGGCAACCACCAATTATACTTTCTGTTTCTACAGATTTGCCTGTTCTAGATGTTTAATATAAATAGAATCATGCAATAGATGGCCTTCTGTAACTAACTTCTTTCACTTAGTATATTTTTTTCCAAAAGTCACATCATTTCCATTGTCGAAAAATTTAGTACATCATTTTAGTACATCATTTCCATTGTCAAAAAATTATCCATTTTATGGAATATTATGGATATGCCACATTTGATTTATCCATGCATCAGTTGATAGATATTTATATTATTTCTACTTTTTGGTATTATATTCAAGCTACTATAAAGAGACATGTACAAGTTTATGTGTGAGCATATGTTGTAATTTATTTAGCATTTATATCTAGGAATGGAATTTCTGGGCAATATGGTAACCATTTTTAACATTTTTAAAAACTATTCTAAAGTGGCTGCACCATTTTACTATACAACTAGCAGGAAATGGAGGTTCCAATTTCTTCACATCATAGACACTTATTATTTTCTGTCTCTTTTTTAGCCATCTCAGTGACTGTGAAATTATATTTCACTATTGTTTTTAGTTCCTCAATGACTAATAATATTGAGCATATTTACATATAATTATTGGCCAATTATAAACCTTTAAAGAAATATTTTTTCAAACACTGTACCCATTTTTTAAATTTGGATTATCTTTTTATTCTTGAGTCCTCTATGTTATGGACATTGTATCTTATCAGGTATATGATTTGCAAATATTTTTAATCTCAGTCTGTGTATTACCAAATGAAGCGGTCCAGCTACCTGTCGCTGTCAGGCAGTATGCAGAGATGGGAATAGGTCCACCAATCTTTATTAGAAGAAAGGCCAGCAAGTCTGGAGAACAATTTTATACATAAAAGTTAAAAGCAAGAACCATAATACCATTTACCTTAAATAACAGTAATTAATACTAATCTTAACCAACAGTAATTGTCCATGACCCATATAATAACATTCCAATTCAAAAGTAAATCTCTTAAATCATTTGCCCTAAACTACTCAGATATACACCTTCAGGTTAAAGCTGAAATTATAAAACAACAAGAATGGGAGACAGGAAATAAAGGTCACTTAGGACCTAAACCAACCAGACCAGCTGCATCATGTCAGCCCTAGCCTGACTAACTCAATCTTATTTTTGTCACATGTGCTCTCATGTGGGTTGTCTTTTCATTTTTTTGATAATGTTCTTTAAATCACAAAAGGTTTTAACTTTGATAATGTCCAGTTTATTTATATTTTTCAAATGTTGCTTGTGCCTTTGTGTCAGATCTAGGAAAACATGCACTCACCCAAGGTCGTAAAGATATACATATGGGTATTTTTCTAAGAATTTTATAGCTCTCATTCTTCCATTTAGGTCTTTGATCTATTTTGAGTTAATTTTTATATATGATATGTGGTAGGGGGTCCAACTTTTTTTTTTTTTTAAGTGTATGAGTTGATTGCTTTTAAAAACTACTCATTCTCCATTTGATTATTCTGTTACCTATGTTGGAAATCCTTTCCCGAGCACCACATCCTTTTGATGGCTGTAGTTTTGTAGTCAGCTTAAAAATCAGGAAGTATAAGTTTTTCAACTTTGTTTTTTCTAAGATTGTTTTGGCTAATCAGGGGTCTTAAATTTCCATTTGAATGTTAAGATCAGCTTGTCAATTTCTGCAGAGAAGTTGGCTGGGATTTTTTTTTTTTTTTTTTTTTTTAATTTTTATTTTTATTTTTTTATTGTGGAGAAGGGGCAGGGAAAGAGGGCGGGGGAAGAGGTGAGTGACAGGGTCGGGTTTTGTATTTTTGTTTGCTTTTGTTGGTTTTTTAAATTAAATCATAGCTGTCTACATTAATGCAATCATGGGGCACCATACACTGGTTTTATATACCATTTGACATATTTTCATCACATTGGTTAATATAGCCTTCCTGGCATTTTCTTAGTTATTGTGTTAAGACATTTATATTCTACATTTAGTAAGTTTCACATGTACCCTTGTAAGATGCACGGTGTGAGCCCACCTATCACCCTCCCTCCACCCATCCTCCTCAGCTGGGATTTTGATAAGGATTTCTCTGAACCTGTAGATCAATTTGTTGACTATTGCCATATTAACAATATTAAATCTTTTGATCTATGAACAGAAATTGTCTAATTATTTTTGTTTTTCTTTAATTGTTTTTCAATGTTTTGTAGTTTTAGCATAGTCAACCCTTAAACAATGTGGGAGTTTGGGTAATCAGCCCCCACAATTATTGAAAATCTGTGTATAACTTTTGACTCCTCCAAAACTTACCTGCTCATAGCCTACTGTTGACCAGAACATTACTGGTAATATAACAATTCACTCATATTTTGTACATTGTATTATCCAACTGTATTCCTATCCAGGGGTCCTCAAACTTTTTAAACAAGGGGCCAGTTCACTGTCCCTCAGACCATTGGAGGGCCGGACTATAGTTTAAAAAAAAAAAACTATGAACAAATTCCTATGCACACTCCACATATCTTATTTTGAAGTAAAAAAACAAAATGGGAAGAAATACAATCACACCGACTCATGTGGCCCACGGGCCATAGTTTGAGGACCCCTGGAAGCTATGACGCAGGGTTCCCCCATTCAGGGCTTGACAAAGACCTTCATTTTCTAGGTCTAAACAGACTTCTCTTTCCCCAAACTGCACTCTCTGAATGCAAGAAAGACAAGAAAGACAGTTTTGCAAGTATTTCAGGCCTCTTCTACCCTTTGCCCTAAGCTAGAAGAACTGCATTCATTTGTTAATACACTTAATGTTGAAAAGATGTCTTCCCTCTGCCAAGTCCTGGCCAAATACAAGTCTCAAGATCTCTCTGTTTACAAATTGTAATAACTCCCCACTGGTTCTCAACCTTCCTAATGCCAAGACCCTTTAATACAATTCCTCGTGTTGTGGTGACCCCCACACATAAGGAGCGGTGTCTGGGTTCCTAAGACCATCAGAAATGTGTGTTTTCCCTTGGTCTTAGGCAACCCCTGTGAAAGGGGCAGGGGTCGCGACCCACAGGTTGGGAACCACTGCCCTAGACAAAAGACTGGCGTGGGATTTCCCACTTGGGTCTCCCTACTCTGTCAGAGGCTCTGGTGCCTTTTATTCCTCCTGTATTCCTTTCAATCTAATAAATCCGATCTTATCATTGAGCTTTGTAGTCTATGGGTTTATTTTTTCAATCTCCAAGACCAAGAACCTACTGCAAAAAGGAATTCTGTCAACAGCTAGAGAAAAAGACACTATCAAAATCATAAATAAGAGAAAATATATTTACTATTTATTAAGTGGAAGTAAATAATCATAAATATCTTTATCCTTATTGTCTTCATATTGAATAGGCTAAGGAGGAGAAGAAAGAAGAGAATGTGAACTAAATTAAAATCTTAAGTCTCCCTTAAGTAGCTGATTGAACCCCTCTTGGCCAAAAGAATCCCTAAAACTGAGTTGGTACCCATGAGAAAGGAGATTAGATAGACCTCATCATTCCCCTTCTAAGAGCTGTCCTAACAGGCCTAAGGCTAGGCAAGATCTACCTTCAGGTTCTTGATACACATAACAAACCAATCTGTCAGGCACTTTTTCTCTAATTAACAGACCTTTTACTTAAGCATTCCTTTTCACTGACTCCAGGTCTTTCAGACAAAACCTAACTCAACCAGTTGTCACCTAAAGAATCTTAAGACCTACCTATCACTTACCTATAAGCCCCCCTCTTCCAGATGTCCCACTTTTGGGGGCCAAACCAATGTATGTTTTCCATGTATTGATTTATGACCTCACCTGCAATTCCTGTCTCCCAGAAATCTATAAAACCAAACTGTAATCCCACCACAATGAGTCCACTTGCTCAAGGGTGTGGCCAGAGTCATGATCCTCAATTTAAGTCAGAACAAACTACCTTAAATTATTTTACTGAGTTCGGCTTCTTTTCTGTGGATAAGGGGTTGAGCTTATCTTCAAGTAGCAGAAGAAGAAAATCCTCATTGGAGTGGACCTATGTGGCTAAGCCCATGTTGTTCAAGGATGAACTTTATAAGTTTTACACTTCTTTTGTTAGAGTAATTCCTAAGTATTTTATTCTTTTTAATGTTATTGCATGCAAATTTGTTTCCAAATTTCATTTTTAATTTATTCCTTGCCACTGATTTTTGTTTTTTAACCTCGTAGCCTACAACTTTGGTGAATTTATTAGTTTTAATAGGTTTTTAATGTGTAGTACCATTTTTAAACAAAATTTTGCAATAATTTTCTCCTGGCAGGAAGTGCCATTGAAAAGAAATACATACTCATATGTTTTTTTAATTATTTGTTTAGACTTTAGACTTTTTTTTAACTTTTAAGGTAAACTTCTCCATGGAGATAGATGATAGATAGATACATAGATACGTAGACATACATATAACATAGAGATTATAATTAAACTAATACATATAAGTTATTTTGGTATAGTTTTAAAATATTGAGTTTTTGACACTAGATATTAGTATGATTATATGTCTTTAATTAAAGATGACTTTCAGAAAAACTCCCTTTGCTTCAAGTTCTGACACAGAATGAGAAGTCATTTTTTCTCCTGGCATCCTTTATAGAACATCTGATTGTGCATCATATAAGTTAACAGGCCAACTTTTGATATAAATTAATTATTCGGTAGAGGAATAGAATATAGTATAAATTGAATTTTTGTAAATTTATTTACATATTGATGCATGGAACCAGCCATTATCTAGAAAAATTATACATTAAATCCATGTGTAGATGGAAAAATTATTGTGAAAATTGATAAATATTCTCATTTTATCCAGGAGGCAAAACTAAACTTTTCATAAATGGAATTTTACTTAGTGCAAAGTATGACCTTCATTTATATTGCCCACCAAGATTTTGATCACTAAAAGTTCTAGAATTTTATATGGATTATGCAAGTAGAATATTCATATCATAATTTGAGATTTTCATTCTTAAATATGGACATAGATTTTTTTTGATGCTTTATGTGCAGATCTTTTAAACAAAAGATGTTTAAAATGCTCAAAAATAGAACCAATGAATAGATATTATAGGGAGGAAGATCAACTGTTACAGTGACACTTTTCTAAAAGCAATTGCTAGCTGACGATAGAACAAGCTACTTGGGAAAGAAGTGAGTTCCCTATTTCCCTAGAAATGCCCAAGAAAAGACTTAAAACCACAAATCATGTGTGCTGTGACACAGAATTTGGCACTGTATGAAAAAGTCTTATATTTTCTTAGGAAAATATACTATAAGAAAATATACACTAAAACTAAATAAATTTTAATGATATTTAGTTCCCTATCATTTAAAATGTTTTCCTCAATTTTATGTCATGTATATTAAGCCACTCACACACTATATATTTATACATACATAAATATATAGATGCATTATAATAGTGTTATTGCTTCTACTTACTGGGTAGAATTGATTTGTATGTTTATTTGTGTGCATGCGCAATATATATCATAAGTTGCTTAGACATAATGTATGCTTAGACATTTTTTTCTCATACTTCGATCCATAGTACAAGATACACATCATTTCTAAAAGAAAGATAATAGTGGGAGCCAAAGTATTTATTTTAAATTTAAAATCACTGCCTTGTTTTCAAAGGAGTAAAAAGAAAACAACTATTTTCTTCATAAAGATAGAAACTTCTGAAAATCAGGTTTTAAAATAGAAATACTAGTATACCTTAAAGCACTGCATTAAAACGGATTATAAACAATGAGAAAAATTCACTCAAAGGAAAGCTTAATAGTTTCTGATCTCAAACTGTAGCCAAAATAGGAACCAACTTTCAAAAAAGAGACGATGGCTGTTGAGAAGACTGGTTTAAGTACCACTGATATAGTTCACACTTTGAAAGAAATATGAATATACTTTGGCCTTCCATCTCCTGAACTTGGCTGATTGCACTATATGGAAAGATGCATCTGTTCCTCTCATACAGCAGATAGCAGAGCCTTTAAAAGGTTACTCAGAGAATCTGCAGGGATCCTGAGGCAGGACTGTTAAGCACAGACCACAATGATTGTAGCTGTTTACTTGACGCTGTGTGCAATGCTCACACTGCTAATGTGCATCAATACCATCTCCAGAGCATGGAAATTGAGGCTTCATTTAGTGCCAATAGCAACAAAATTTCAAAGCCAGACATTACCCAAGACAAATGAATACTTTGGTCTGAAATATTGAGCTTTTAGAAAACATTCTTTCCTAAACTGAGGCTTACTTATCTGTTTGCCCCCAAGAAAAAGAAAAATAATAATAATAATAAAGAAGTCTGTTTTCAGTAACATTCTTTAAAATGAAATGAATAAGTTCAATAAAATGAGAAAGAAGTCTACAAGGGGTTTTGTGGGAGCCAACATTTATTTAATTTTAGAAATACATTTTCTAGAGCTCTACTATCCAATATGTAACCCCTAGCCACATATGGATGTTTAAATTTAAATTAAATTCAGTTTAATTTAAAATTAAATTAAAATTAAACACTTTGTCCCTGAGTCACAAAGGCCATAATTTAGTGCTCCATAGCAAGTGGTTAATAGCAAGTGGTGATCATATCAGATAGCAAAGATACAGAACATTTCCATAACAACAGAAATTCCCTTAGACAGTGCTATTTTAGAGAAAAGCAAACACCATGTTACCCAGACTTTGGCTATAAATACAATACAAGGAGAAAAGTTGAGAACCTTATTAAATACATTTTTATAAAGTCCTGCTATTAAGGAAAAGAGATATCTGTGACCTCTACTCTCTAAATTCACTTTTAGTATTTATTAGATTTACTTGATCCTTGAAAAAATTATGAAATTATAAACAAAAAATAAAGAACACAAAACTAAGTCATTGCATAAATAACAATTAGCCAAAGAAGCTCCTGCCAAAAGTGAAATGGTCTTGAGTAGTTGCAAGGCACATAGGAGAGTATGAGTTAAGAATTAGCAGGAACTTCTAAAACTCAAGGGGGCTGGAATCTTAGATGGTTTTCATTCATTTTGAAATGATTTGTATGCTCATCTAAACTGAACTGACTCTGAATGTTTTGAAGGTACATTCTAATTTTTCAGATTTCTATAATGGGAAAATAATATGTATGAATGAGCTGCAAGCTAAATACAGAAAAAAAGAGAAAACAAATAATTTTTCCCAGAACTGACTGGGGAAACTTGATTTTCTCCAGCCCTAGATGATACCTTTGATAAAAACCTCCATATTTTCTGGTAACTTTTAGGCAACAGAAAGCCGTGTCTAATATAACTCCCAGTCTATCATCTAATTCTAACTTCTCCCCTCATCCAACTGAGAGCACTTCAGGAAAGGAGCGGGGTTGAAACTTTCCACTTTATTTACAGCCCCATACTCTCCCTCCCCCCCAGCTGGCCACCCCCCCACACATACACACACACATAGCCCTCCACTCTCCACCCTTTTAACTCCTTGTCACACTACACCAGATTGAATCTGATCTGGCTCTGCTAATGTTAGAGCAGAGGCAGGCAAGGGAAATAAAGGTCAGAAAGTTCTTCCTGACAGACTGGGCATGTTAGATTTCAGTGGTGGCTTTCTTTTTGAGGAGCAGTTTTACATTCTTGAGAGACACTTATGATGCCTCTCACCTACCACTCAGGTCTGCCAAAACAGACTCCTTCAGCCAGCCTGTCACTGTTCCACTTCATAAGGAAGCATATTGGTCTGGTGATAAAAGCAAGGGATTTGGCATCAGAACAACAAATGTAAACATCTTTCCTCCTCAGCTTTTTATCCATTAAGATTGTGCAAACATTTCACCTGGTTACACCTTAGCCTTCTCTCACATTAAATGAATAATATGTAGGAATTGTTGTAAATTATAGGATTAGTAGAGGTATGATAAATCAGACAGAGTCTGTGTACGGTACATTCATATTTTTCCATTCATCTTTTCCTTTTTGTCATTGGAAAAGAAGCCAGGTTCTGTAAAATAACTTTAAAAAGTTTATTCTGAGACAAATGTAAGGACCATGACCCAGAGCCACACTCAAAAAGCCTTGAGCAAGTGGACTCACTGTGATGGGGTTACAGTTGGTTTTACACATTTCAGGGAGGCAGGAAGTATAGGTAAACTTATATATCAGTATGTGGAAGGCATATATTAGTTTGTTTCAAAAAGATGGGACATCTCAAAGCAGGGGCTTACAGATTATAGGTAGGTTTAAATATTCTTTAGCTGACAACTAGCTGAAAGAGTTAAACTTTGTCTAATAGGCCAGGACTCAACAAAAAACAAATGCTTAAGTTAAAATAAGGGTCTGTTAATCACAGAAAAACTATTTGACATGTAGTTAAATAGTTTGACATATGGTCACATATGGTCAAACTATTGGTCACAGAGATTTGAAGTGACCAAACTCAAGTGGTTTGTTGTGTAGATTGAGGACCTGCAGGTATGTTTTGCACAGTGTTAGGCCTGTTAGTCACCAAGGACATCTCTAAGAAGGGAAGGAGCCGTGATGAGGCAGATCTGATCTCTTTTCTCATGGTTAGCAACTCAGTTTTAGGGGACCCCACTGGCTAAGAGGGGGTCCAGTCAGTCAGCCACTAGAGGAACCTTAAGATTTTATTCTAGTTCACACTTCCCTTTTTAATGACTACTACCTATAGTTAGATGATCATTTGGCAAAGAAAACATTTTGATCTATTTGCATTATTTATCTAAACTTATAAGAGAATTGCTCAGTATAAAATTAATTTATTTCAAAAAGAATACTTAAAAAAATCTGAAGTCTTTTTGGCCTTTTTGATTACCAAGTAGTTGAAAATAATTACAGTGATTATTTTAATCAATGTTTTTAAATCTAGTTGCTATAATTTATAAGAGCCCGAAACCATTCTGTAAAAAGATTTTAAGAAAATTTATAGCAGTTCTTTGAAGTAAAACATATCAAGATAATAAACTAACCAAATGTATAAGATGAAGCTTTGTTTAATATTTAAAGAATAAGGTCCTATTAAATCATAAGGCATTATATATTTCTTAATAAAATCTTCATGTAAACACAAAGGAGGTAAAATCTCCATCTTTCTTTAAGGCTGCATAATATCCCATGGTATACATAAGAGCAGCATTTCATCTGGCCTGTGAAGCTTCCAATGTAAGTCCAATGTCAAGGGGTGTGCTGCTCCACATACAACTATATTCAAGTAAACACTGCTTAACATCTTCAGAATTGTAGTTACAGAAGTGCAGTAAGCCAATTCCACAGCTCCTCTTTAATGTTCACTGTTTTTTTCTCATACTTAAATAACACATTTCAAAAGAGCTAAAAAGAGAGTGGAAAACAATTTTTTTTTTCAGATATCAGACTGACACAAGCATGTTTGCAATCACCATTTCCATTTATAATTGGATTATTTCCCCCACCCAGTCACAGTTAATGTTTTTCTAGGTTTTTAGATCACTAAATATATCAAAACTGCTTAAGCTTGATGTTTAGGTACACCAAGATAATACTGTTTATTGCTGAAAGGACGATGATATTCAAAAACATAGTCTCCATGGGGTTTGCTTCAGATCATGCTACCATCACAAAACATAGAATCACTGACAGTGAAGGCAATGGTGCTCTGAAAGAAAAAGGGTGCAGCCTAAACGTTCCCTGGCACATTGTCATCAGAGTGTGATGGCCCTAGAAAGACACACCTGTTAGAACCATCCTCTATTTTCTACTCAAGAAATCATGTCCAAGGTAGCGCCTGTTGTTCAAGGAGTAGGGCACTGGCCCCATAAACAGGAGGTGGTGGGTTCAAAACCGGCCCCTGCCCTGGCCCCACCCCCCAAAAAACTGCAACAACAACAACAACAATATGAAATTATTTCTTCCAGGGTACAAACAAACATGATTTGTTTTGTTTATTTTTAATTGAAATAAAATTCATATACCCCCCCCAAAAAAAAACAAAAAATACCCCCATAGGATTAAAGGTATCGAAGGTGTAAACATCTGCGCCTTTTACTAATCTATTTAAACTATAACATCTTCTTGAATATATAGAATCCAGTCTGTCAAAATGAATAGCTTGCTGGCATTAGGGCTTCATTTATAACTACAGACCATCACTTAAGGCTCATAAGTTAAAAATAATAATAATAATGAAATTTTTTAAAAACTTGAAAAGGTTGTGATAATTCAGCAATTACAAAGCATTTCTAGCTTAGCCACTTTCATTTTGCTGTCTGAAATAGATTTCAATCAAGTTTGGCTCTAATAAATGTCGCATATACATTGAAGCAAAACTAGACACACACCAGGCATGGTTAAGACAGAGTAAAGATAACAGAACCATTACTAAGGAATCATTTGTATCTCTGTACATATTTCACTCATGCCACACAGACACTCTTCCTACGAGTCTTCACTACAAAAATGTCCAGCAGAAAATTCTGAATGCATAGACCAATTCCACAGCTATTTCACAAAGAAGGAAAAAGAGAGAGAAAAAAAGCACACTGATTTGTTTATGTGCTTAGTTTAGTAGTACATTTTTATTTAAAAAAAAAAAAATTCTGGGCGGCGCCTGTGGCTCAAAGAAGTAGGACACTGGCCTGATATACCAGAGGTAAGAAATTCAAACCTGGCCTTGGCCAAACACTGCAAAAAATAATAAATAAATAAATAAATAAATAAATCTTAAAATTTAGGAAGGCAAAAGTCCATGTTGAAAAACTCTGTATGTTGACCACATGGAGAACCAAATTAATAGCTCATTTTTAGTTGGTGAATAAGCCATGTTTGAGAACTTCTTGGAAAGGTCTTCCTTGCTGTCTTTGTTCTGTAAGCATTTCACTCTCTTCCTGCCCGGCTCCAAACTCCACTCACCTTGCCCTGCACACTTGTTCCTCTCCTGTGACCTCCATATATTTTTCCACACAATCATTTTTCCATTCACTTTGTCATTCTTTCATTCTATTTCCTGACACCTTTATTGGAAGATCGTGCTTTCAACAAAGATTTTACTACTTGTAAGGCTTTATCTCCTACTGAAGATAAATAATTAGGGGAGGGATTTTCTCAGACAATCTAAGAAGCACCTGGAGCGATCCTTACCATGACCTATGGGAAGAGCGATGAATAGCAGAAGAGGCAAAAACAACCGTATGAAGACGAGAAATGAGGAGCCAGCTTGGGCTCTTAACAGTGTGGGAGCACAGTGGGAAAGGAGGCCAGAGGTCTGACTGCTGAAAACAGCTGTAGTCATGGGTAGAAGTCAACAAAGGGTTTGTTTGTTTTTTAAGGAAATGTATATAAATGCAACAAAGAGTTAGGAGAGATTCTGCACAGGCGAGCAGAATACATTCTGATCACAGGAAGAAACGCTATGTAGTTCTGCTCACATGCGCATGTCTCCCACTTAACACTTGACCATTCTTGAGGGGTGGGGGGAAGCACTGCCCCCTTTAAGATAATATCACTGGTTGAGTAGTCAATACCGAAAAGGTAAGCTCCAAGAAGACAGTGGTTTTTATTTGTCGTGTTCACTGATGTGTCCCAAAAGCTCAAACAGTGCCTGGCATAGAGCAGATCCTCAGTAAATACTTGGACATACCAGCTACCAAAAGTACCCTTTTGTGTCAAGCAAATATCCACCTGTCTTCTCACACCCAATTTGCAACAAGCTGAGTCCCTGAGGGCTCTGGACAGACTCTTTCTCCCTCCTCAGTGCAATGATCTCTTTATGGGTCTGTCTGGCGGCTTGGTTCTGAGATCTTTGAGGTTGGAAGCATGTCTCATCCATCTTCGTATCCTGTCACTTAGCACAGGCCTGAACAACAGCATTATCCTTCCAAGGTGTTTACTAGTAAAGAGATCTTTTACTTTCCCTTAAAGGCTCTCTGTTAAATTTCAGTAGAAAATAATATTTATGTGCAGAATATTATGCTAGGCTCAATGAGCAGAGTGATATGCTGGACTCTGGGGGGGATTCAAAGATGAATATGACACTGTCTTTGCATTCAGAGCTGCCAGCTAGCTAGAACCATTGCCAGAGGCATCTCTGGCAAGAGAATTTAAAGTACAATTGAAAGCTAATCTTTATTTATAGATCGAAATAATTGGAGTAAAAGTGAACGCACTGATTTGTACCTGACTGGTTATGTTTCTTTATATATGCTCTTATATTTTATTTATCATAATGTAATTCAAAATGACTTTCATTATTTATACAAATATTTAAACTAATATTTAAAACCACCTAAGTTCCACAGCTGCTGGAAGGTTGACTTAATCAGCAGGTTCTTACTAGTTGAGAAAAGAACCTTCCATGCTGAAATTTTCAGATCCTGAACCTCCAGACTGGAGATTGTTGACTGGGATGGACGTAAGAAAGGCCCACCATCGCAGCTAATCCTGTTTTAAACTTCCTGTTCAACATTCTTCTCCTCTCCCAGCTATCTCATTTCTTTAGGCTCAATCATAAGTCAAGGTGGAAACAACTCTTGGGCCACTTGATCTCTCCCATTGCTTTTCTCTCTTTCAGCTTCTCAGTCTTCCATGGCATGTCACCTCCTGTCTCCAAACCCTCTTCCTTCACTGCTCTCAAGAATGCCCTGAAATTCCTCCACAAGCTGAAGATTTTCTTCTAGTCTTGTCTCTGCTGCCTTAGCGTAAGTGAAAACTGGCTTTTTCCGAAGTAACCACTTCCTGAGCCCCCCTCTGAAGTGAGACAGGGTCAGACTCACTCTGGGGACTCCTATTCCAGGGCTGAGCCACCCCCTGAAGTGAGACAGGGTCAGACTCACTCTGGGGATTCCTATCCCAGGGCTGAGCCCCCGCTATGAAGTGAGACAGGGTCAGACTCACGCTGGGGACTCCTATCCCAGGGCTGAGCCACCCCCTGAAGTGAGACAGGGTCAGACTCACCCTGGAGACTCCTATCCCAGGGCTGAGCCCTCTGCTATGAAGTGAGACAGGGTCAGACTCACCCTGGGGATTCCTATCCCAGGGCTGAGCCCCCGCTATGAAGTGAGACAGGGTCAGACTCACCCTGGAGACTCCTATCCCAGGGCTGAGCCCCTGCTATGAAGTGAGACAGGGTCAGACTCACTCTGGGGACTCCTATTCCAGGGCTGAGTCCCCGCTATGAAGTGAGACAGGGTCAGACTCACGCTGGGGACTGCTATTCCAAGGCTGAGCCCCCTGCTATGAAATGAGACAGGGTCAGACTCACTCTGGAGACTCCTATCCCAGGGATGAGCCCCCTCTGAAGTGAGACACAGTCAGACTCATGCTGGCGACTCCTCTCCCAGGACTGCTTTAGGTTTGGAATTTCCCATTTCCTCCTCCAGGACCTGCACCTTCCTATTTACCTTCCTTCTCATCATCTACTCCTGTCAGCCCCCACGTGGGTCAGCATTTTCTTCTCTTCCATCATTTTAGTTCATTCATTGCCCCGGCCCCCATGTCTTACTTTTACTACCTGCCTGGGAGCCTTCCACTTCCACAGAGATCCTACAGGCTAACCCGTCTCAGTAACTTCTTCCACTACTGACCTTCTGTTTCAGAAACTCCATAACCAAAAGCAAAATCAAACATAGGAAGCCCAGGAAGGGGTTTCAAGTAGCTCCTCATTATCTCACACAGGGATATTTTAGAGAATCAAAATAGAATCCTAAGAGTTTTCACAGACACATTCTTAAACTGCAATTGCTCCATGGGACAATATCAGGGTGCAAAAAAAAAGGTCTACACATTTTAAGTGATGGTATCTACTTTTCGAAGTTGAGCTGAAGTATGGAAGCCATGTGTAGTATGCCATTTGCAGCACCTCTTGTAATTGCATAAGTCAAACATGACTTGTATTCATCTTTTGTTATCGGTCAGTATACATTGAGTATAATTTTATTTTAATTTTTCATTTTCTTAAAAATGTGTATACATGTTTTTGGCATTGCTTGTCTTTGAATATGGCAGGTGATGCCAGCTGAGGATAAAAAGCCTGTGTGGATGTGGGGAGGACATCTCACTGGCCACCCTGGTCATCTACTTCCCAGAGAAACTGCAGAAAGGTGAGAGGTGCAAAAAAATCAGACACACCTTCAGAATCTATCAGCCAAGCTGCACGCTTTTCTGGAGGCTCCTTGACAACACCTAACTCCAGTATAAGTGATTCACATTGTGCCATGGGAAAATTACAAAGTTTTGCATGCTCTGGATCTTTGGCTTACATGCAGTATATATAAAACTCCAAATGCTAAATCTGTGAGTTCTAAACTCTTATGTTCTTGACTTCTATTCCATTTGTTGGCTACTTTGGGATCGATGAACTTCAGCCCCTAATGTTTAAATTTCCTCCTCAGCCTCTGTCCAGGCAATTACTAGAATTAGAAAAGGTGTACTATAATCAGATTTCTTAATTTTCATTTTTAGAACTGCTTCTATTAGACAGTGATGATTTGATCTAAATGTCACCTCTGCAGTAATCCTTGAATCACTTCCAGATTGACCAAATGGGCATAGTTGGTAAAGCAATTTGGGGGGGGGGGGGGGGCAACAAATTTAAGCAATGAAAACTGGTAAAGGATGAAATTGGCAGACTGTTTACAGGTTCTGATTGTTTTTTCATAAAAGCTATGAAGAACAACCCAAAATTATCAGGCCGGTCTTTCTCCCAAAACACGTGCATAATTACCATCTCTCTCATACCTCAACTTCCAACAGGCTTCAAGAACACAGTAAATCCTCATGGAGACTGACATGGCTTCTAGCTTAGAAAGAAGAAAGCAAGTTCTACCAAAATACTACAGGGTGTCTGCTCCAGTTTGCGTCAGCTGGATTCCTCGTGGGTACTTGTATTTATTGAATGAATGAGAGAACAAACCTACCCAACCCTCATCTGACAAAGAAGCTGATGCTCTGTACCACCCAATCCCTTACTGAAGGAAGGGCCAGTACACTTTTTCATAATTGCAGTAAGAAATAACCCAAAGAGAAACTGTTGCATATATTTGAATTTTCCTGAACTATATTTTTAATATACAATGAAAATAATAGAAAGAAATGGAATAATAATATGAAGCAGTTATTTCTCAAATGTGCAACAGATACTTACTCAATGCAATGTGACACAACAAAACAGTGTCCCCAGTGAAAAAGAGAAAACTTTCTAATCAAACCTTCCCTAGGTCTGAACATAATAGAGATTTTCATTTTATTCCAGTTCTGCTAAGGTTCCTGCCACGGCAGCATCCCCCAGCCCTTGGCCACGTCTAATCAGGGATGCAACCTCACACTTTTAATGAACTCCCAGGGTTGTTCAGAAAAGTGCACGCTTCCTGACAGATAAGGGTTTTTAAATAGAGTCGTGATGTAAAGGCCTCTCTTCTCTTCCTGTTAAAAGGCAAATACTTCTACAGTATCTAAGGGCACTCAGGTGATGTGCCTCTACAAAATACAGCAAATGACCTCATCAGTTGCGAGGCAATCACAGCAGATTAAAATTACAGCATTTAACAGCTCTGCAGAGGGAACGGCAACAGCAAGCAAAAATAATAGTTCTACATAATCAAATATATTGGTTAATTTCATGTGGGCAACCTTCTGAAGAATGATCAATTACAGATATGACAATAAAAAAGAAGCTTGGTTTTTATTCTTTCTTAAAGACTAAAATACGTGCACGCAGAAAGCAGGAGGTTACCTAGGACATCCACAGGGCATAAACAGAGTGCAAAGAAAATAACGAACTCAGTCTTCCCCTTGACGCCAGGAAATGGGGAACCAGTGTAATTTCAGGCCCAGATTAGTCATCTCAACAGGAAGACACAGGGAGGTGAGAGTGTGTGGTGCTTGGTCCAGAGCAACAGGCTGAGGTGCCAGGGACTGTGAGAGGAGCCAGGGGATGCAATTTGTGGCCCTCTGACCTCGCCCGCCCCAATCAGGTGGTCGGGTGTGCCCATCAGGGATAGTCATAGAAAATAAGAGGCATGACTTTTGCACCATTCTCTGTACTTTACACTATGAAGTCAGCACTCATCTAAATCTCCTACTGACACAAAGAGGTTGAGACCACAGGCAGGAAGGGTCAGAAAGAGGAGAGAGTAAGTCAGCGATCTTTGTTATTTGACATGGACTGGTCTCACTCTGTTCCCAGACTTTTTACCTAGACATTAGTGAAATGTAAGGCTTACTTTTTCATTAACATAGCTTTCCCCTCTGCAAATTTGTGGTTACGGTGCAGACCGATTGAAATGGAGCAAAATTGGCTGTTTTTTTTTTTCCCTATTATTTTTCAAAGCAATTCAGTCATCCCCCAAATCCAGTATGTCACATTTTACTTTGTTATTTTACAAAGCAATATTCCAATCTATTTATTTTCTTCTCTTTCACCTGAATAATTCAATCTTCCTTGTACTCATGCATCTAGACTTGTCTTATCTTAATTGATTTCCTCATTTAAACTCAAACTCTGTCAAATTTTAATTTAATTTAAGTCTAACGGGACTTCCTCTGTACAGTTGTCAAATGCATTGCTGAGCATGTTTCTATCATTATCCTCAGTTTCCATTGGGGTGCTAATGATGACTTCTCAGCATGTGGGTCTGTTCCTGCAAAGACTGGTGAGAGCTCATGAGCTACAGCATCATTACACGAACTCAGTAGTCATCTGGTCTGTGGGTGCTTCAGAGTCTGATGCTATTTCCCCATTCTTAGAATTAAATTCATCTTGATACCTTTACACAAAAAACAGCCCTCAACTTATGATTCCTGTGGACTACAATGTTTGGTTTAACCCCAGTGTGACCATGATTCTAATGTCACATTTGAAGATGCACTTTAAGTGTTTCTTTGGTCTGATTTCTGATCAACACACACTATCCACGTGGAATGAGATCATACATGTTTTGTGTGCCCCTCCCCCCAAAAGCTATGGTGGTCAGTGTCACTCCAAACATCATAGAGCTGGAGGATTTTTACTGATGTTATTATTGGTGACATTATTTTGCCATTTGAAATGTCTAATACTAACTCTGACGAAATGGTGACATTCAGTTCAGGTTGATTGCCCCATTCAAATCACCACTCTTTGCAGACTTTTTACTTTTTTTCTATCTACTTTTGAATGAAGCAATATCATTTCAACAAATTTTTAACTTTATCTTCTTCATGACTCAAATAATCTCATTACAAAAAGTGTTTTATGAACAGTGGAGAACTTGTTAAAATGTTACAATTTCTTTGCCCCCAAACTGAAGACAGCAAGACAAAGAGAAAATTTGCAGATCAATTGGCATGTTTCATGAAATGTTAAGGGGCTGTTAGAATTATAAAAGCCAAGTCCCATGATCCACTTAAGCCTAAGGACCACTATAATTTAATTGGTATAAAAAGAAGAAATGAAGCAGCTAATTTATGGAAAGTATGTTATATGATGGACAAAGAGGGATAAGTTTTAATCAGTGGAGGAACAAGTTTTTTTGTGTTTTGTTTAAAGTTGAAACTTAAAAGGGTGCTCAAAATATTATTTCTCAAAATACAGACTGTTGTCCATTTTTAGTTTGGACATACGTTTAAATTCAGATATTTTTTCTTCATTTTTACTATGAACATTCTTCCCATCAAAGAAGAGTTTTTAAAAATGAGATAAAGAAAAAATAGAAATTCTTAATTAATTTTGACATTTATTGCTTTAATACAAACAGTTAAATACACTTCTAAGACTCTCAGCAAGGGAAGCTGGAGGAGAGCTGCTAATAATACCCATATCTAAGATCTAAATTTGAATTATCTGGTGTATTTTCAACATCATGCTTTACAATGTGCCAGAAGGGATCGCTCAGTGGCCTAAGCATCTGGTATTGAATTGCTATATTCACTGGCTTGTGTAACGACAGGCATCCCCTAGTCCTTCCATGGGCTGGATATGCAGGTGAATCATACCTATACCTGTGGGTTTATTCATCAGGGCCTTATACCACAGTGGTGGAGCAACAGGCTGGGTCTATACCTTCCTTCCCTTTTGTAACTGCATCAGACCCGGTGATGAGTGGAGACTGATTACTCTACTCATATTTTAGGAATGCCTGCAAAGATCTATTCCTCTGTCAAGAAATGTATAAAGCAGTGAAGAATTAATTACTTTAAAAACATGACAGGGATGGATTAAAGATGGCAGCCGAGTAACAGCTTCCCTGCAACTGGGCACAGTGAGTCTGGGGAGATAAGACTCCAGGCATCTCTGGCTGGTGGGATTTGCCTATTATCATCCCTTTGACGATACAGGGAGTCAGCAAGGGATTTCTGGATCCTAAGAGGAGGATAAAAACAGTGGAAAACTGGCAAGCAATTGCGTGTGTTCAATCGACCTAATCACGCCAGTAACTGTAAGTACAAGCAGCAGTGAGACTGCAAACTGGAAAGGCCTTACCTGTGAACTGTTTTAGTGTTTTTGGATGTGGCACTCAGTTGAACTGCCTTGGGGAGAGCTTGAGCAGGAGTGTGGAGAACTTTGGGCATTGTCTGGGGCCTCAGACTGAGCAACTGAGCTGGGTGCTGGAAGCCATTGTGAGAGAACTGCCCTGGCAAGCTCCGCCCTCAAGGTCCCAGAGCAAGGATCGGGTGGGACCTAGTAACCTAATGACTGAGCAACCTAAAGGCGGAGACTGAGCTGCCTTACAGCCTTAATCCTTAAGGGCAGAGTGAGACAGTTTTGGCACACTGGAGCCCCAGGATGTTGACCTGGGGAGAGTGCTGTGAAGTCACAGCTCATAGCAACCAAAAACTCCCGGGCTTGGCACTGCCTGGACCTCCATAACAGCAGTGCCATGACCCCCGACCAGTGACCTGCAACCACCTGGCCTCCCCATGCCCTGACCAGGAACTGCGGGAGCCACGCAACCCTGCGCCCTCCCTCCTGTGTCCTCCCAGCCTCCACACTAGCCCACTCATCTGGCCAAGGACTCTGGTAGCCGCATGCCCTCTGGAGCCCTCCCTGCCTCTACACAGAGCCATTCTCCTGGCCAGAGAATGCTGGAGCCTTGGGCATTCTGTGCCAAAGTCACTGGGGGCCAGGCACTCTCAGAACCGTGCACACCACCTCCTGCCCTGTTGCTGGATCTGGGTGTGTCACACACCAGAGTTGCTTCCACAACCAGAACTCCCTAGCTGGAGCAGCCCCAGAGGAACTACACAGGGTCACTCTCTACAGAGATCCAGCAACAATAGAGTGACCACGCTGGGGTCTATTCTTGGAGAGACACTTCCCCAACTCTGAGGAGGGCCAGAGGAAACAGTGTAAAACAATCATGAATTTTATTGAGAGAACTGATAAGAGTGGTGGAGTTCTATTCATCTTATTCTGTGAAGTTCTAGGAGAGAGAGATTAAAGATGGTGGCCGAGTATCAGCTTCCCTGCAACTGGGCATGGCGAGTCTGGGGAGACAAGACTCCAGACATCTCTGGCCGGTGGGATCTGCCTATGATCATCCTATTGAGGATACAGAGAACCAACAAGGGACTTCTGGACCTCAGGAGGAGGACAAAAACAGTGGAAGACTGGCAAGTGGTTGCATGTGCTTGATTGACCTAATCACGCCAGCAACCGTGAGTACAAGCAGTGGTGAGACTGCAAACCGGAAAGGCCTTACCTGTGAACTGTTTTGGTGTTCTTGGACTTGGTGCTCAACTGAGCTACTTTGGGGAGAGCTTGAGCAGGAGTGTGGAGAACTCTGGGCATTGTCTGGGGCCCCAGACTGAGCCACTGAGCTGGGCGCAGGAAGCCATTGTGAAAAACTGCCCCGGCAAGATCTGCCCTCAGGGTCCCAGAGCAAGGATCAGGACGTACAAAGTAACCTAGTGACTGAGCAGCCTAAAGGTGGAGTCTGAGCTGCCTTACAGCCTTAATCCGTAGGGGCAGAGTGAGGTGGTTTTGGCACACTGGAGCCTTAGGCTGTTGCCCTGGGTAGAGTGCCGTGATGTCACAGCTCATAGCAACCTCAACCTCCTGGGCTTGGTGCCACCCAGACCTCCATAAGAGCTATGCAGTGACCCCCCAACCGGTGACCCGCACCCACCGGGCCTCCGCATTCCCTGACCAGGAACTGCGGGAGCCACACAACCCTGGGTCTTCCCTCCTGTACCCTCCCAGCCTCCACACTAGCCCGTTCATCTGGCCAGGGACTCTGGTAGCTGCGTGCCCTCTGGAGCCCTCCCTGCCCCTGTGCAGAGTCCTTCTCCTGGCCAGAGACTGCTGGAGCTTTGGGCTCTCTGTGCCAAAGTCACTGGGTGTCAGGCACTTCCAGAACTGTGCGCACCACCTCCAGCCCTGTTGCTGGATACGGGTGTGTCACACACCAGAGCTGCTTCCACAACCAGAACTCCCTAGCTAGAGCAGCCCCACACGAACTACACAGGGTCACTCCCTACAAAGATCACCAACAATAGAGTGATCCCGTTGGGGTCTAATCTTGGAGAGACACCTCTCCAATTCTGAGGATGGCCAGAGGCAATGGTCGAAAACAATCATGAGGTGAAATCAACAAAAAAACTCTGGCAATGTGAACAATCAGCATAGATCAACTCCCCCAAGGATCAATGGGGCAGAAA
>CAUYPK010028460.1:0-15886 GCA_963574355.1 Loris lydekkerianus | reverse complement strand
TGCAGGAGAAACCTACTAAATGCAGAATACAAATGTCTACATACAATAACTAAGAAAATGCCATGAAGGCTACCTTGAACAGTTTGATGAGAATATTTCAGATTGTATATGAAACCAGCACATTGTACCCCTTGATTGCACAAATGTACACAGCTATGATTTAACAATAAAAAATAATAAATAAGCAAACAAAAAAGCACATGTATTGGCAGCAAGAAAAATGGATATTGTTAAAAGGGATGAAAAATAAATCATAAAACTTCTGGTAACATAAGATAAAAATCAAAATTTGCCTGTCTTTAGTGAAAACCTATAATCTGAAGCTTCCTTTTGGCCAGTGCTTAATCGGAACCAGCTCAATCACATTTATAAGCACCAGTTATAATGCTTATCTGCTTAAAGCCCACCTAATATTTCAGTATAGCTATCCTGAGTCTAAGCCATCATGAATGGAAACCCTCTGACCTTAACTCTGAGAGGAAAAAGTCTTTTACCAAAGTCCCTTAGTTTAGCATGTTGTCACTCCTTTTTCACGGAGGCACGTGAATAAGGAACAACTGTCAGTGTGGTCAGTCTTTACTAAGCTTTGCCTTCTTCCGTTGGGTGGACAGCTAGGAATCCAGCTCTACTGGGAAGGAAGACAATGGTGAGCCCCCCAGGCCTCCATCTTGGTGCTGCCTACCTTAACTTTGTCCCAAGTGATCACTCACATTTGGGGAGGAGCGAATAACCTACCAATCTACAAATGAGAACTTAGCATCCCAACTGCAAAAGGTTGTAGAAGACTCTAGCCTGGCAACAGGTACAATAGCATCATGAAGGCCAAAACAGCCTTAAGACTAATCATCATGCAGCCTACCTGGCCCCAATGGGTTCTCAGAGAGGCTCATGGGAGGTCCTCATGCACAGTAAGATCCTGGTTCCCAGGTAACCCCTGAACCACCTGGTAGGCCTGACCTAGGCAGTATAAAAGAGAACTGTTGACTCTACCCTTTGCCTCTTTACCTACTTGCCCTGGAAATTGAAGCTTGTTCACTATTTATGGAGAATGTATCTTGCTCTGTAAGCTTATATCTTGCTCTCACTCTGTAAATGTACCTTTCTCTTCTTCAATAAACTTTTGTTTCATGTGTGCCTTCTTTTGGGATATCTGGAAAAACTGAGGATCTCTGCCTGAAACCATGACATTTTAGAATGCAGGCAGCTGCCGTGAAACCCAGCCCTCCTAAAGAGCCCTGTTTCCCCTCCATCTCCAGGCTTCTCTCTGTCCTCTTGGAGCTGACCTACTTTTTTGCAAGCTAAAAAAGCAGTTTGCATTTCTCTTAAGCATTAATATCTTCTGAATGAAAATGTAGACTTGAAGAAAAAGATATATATATATATATATAAACTCACGTATCACCTTTAATACAAGATCATAAGGATACATTGGCTCTTAGGGAAAAGAAAAGGCTTTCCAAGAATAAAAATGTCCTGAAACCTACTTATAATATCTAAAATTTCACATTTCAGGTACCTCTCCTAAATAGAGTTTGATAATCTGGCACTACCCTGTGGCGTATTAGAACCTGGTTCATTCTTCTGGTTGTAGAGAAGTTTAAATTTTTCCCCTGAAGGTTTGATAAGTTGAGTCTATAAAACAAATTGATAATAGATTAGCAGTTAAAAAAGGCACACAAGTTTTATTACTTGCACACATGTGCACAGAAGTCTTACAAAATATAAAAACTCAAAGAAAGGCAAGATAGTTGACACTTTCATACCACCTTGAGCTTACACAAGGAACAAGGGCAAAACAGGCTAGGGTAGGGGGGAAAACAGGAGAAATCTGGCTCGCAAAGGTGGTTTTATACACAGATGAACTGTCAGAGGTAGCAGCCCTCAGAGATGGGTGTCAGACTCTCAGTTAATCCTTCCCAGATCTAGACAAGTGGGGATTCAGAGAAAGCATGTTTAAATCTGTTGTTTACTTCACTATTTGTCTTCTAGAGATACAAATTTCCCTCCCCAAAAGACAGCTTTGGAGGGCTACTTTGTCTGCTGGCCTTCTGAATGACCATCTCAAAATATGTCAAATAAATACTTTTTGAGATAAAATATTTTAGTTTCCTTCACAGCATTGCTTTATTAAAGATTCTATTAGACCAATTTTGGTCCTGATTGACATATTACATGGTAACCTTCACATTAATCGCCTTATGTCCAGGTAAAGCTAATTTCTATTTCCTACAATTTCTTTAAAAAAAACCCCCAAAAACCAAAAACCAAAAAACAAAAAACCACAAAGGAAATTTCAAAATGTCCTCCTCTTCTCCCAAACTGAATGCTACCTAAAACTTTCAGATTATTGTAAAGGGAAATAATCCATTATTTTTACAACACTTTCAGATATTGTAAGGGGATGATCCATTAAATTTCATAAAATGAGCTAATATCAATGCTATTAAACTGGGTTTATAATTCTGTCTTATGCAGATACTTATGGTAAGTGATGAAAACCAAGATATGCCACACCAAAATATTTCTTTGGCACATTTGGATAAGGCCAACCACAGGGGCTGCAATCACAGAAATTGCTCTGAAAAGCTGTGTCTTGTGGGGGAAGTGTGCCTTATGGAGGAAACCTATTATCAATGAAGTAAAACAGAAGATGCAAACAGGATTTCCCTGAGTCCCTCCCACATCCTTAAAAGAGAATGAAAGTTTGACACTTTTAAAGATCTAACAGAAATTTATAGCACAGGGCTCCTATCCTTTGAGCACAGCTGTGACCACCTGAGAGATTTTATTTACCTCTATTTACCTCACAAGACAGTCTTTGCTTTCAATGTTTTCTATCCTTTATTCTCCCATAATTTACTTATGAGGCCATCTCCCTCTCCCCCCCTACATGCATGCACATGCGTGTATGTGCACACACACACACACACACACACTGAGTAGAACCAAATGGCTGTTCTTTCTGTAACCTCAGGATGGTATAAAAATATTAGTGGTGTGGCTCTTTTGGGGATTCTCATGTCCATGTAAATAAGTTTGTATGCCTTTTGTCCTGTGGCTCTGTCTATTGTCAATTAATTTTAACAGATTTAGATTTGAACCTTCAGAGGGAGAAAGGAATTCTCCTTGCTCTTACACAAGAAGAATATAGATGTAAATTCTTAAATATCTTGAATTATGATAGTGAAGGAGCTAAGGAAATTTTACTCCGAAATATAACTACGTGGCATAAGAATACTTTGAATTAAAGACCATTAGAGATCAGACAGCATTTGGAAGGGGCTTTCCGTCTATGTACATAAAACCAAACTTATCTGATCAAAAGGTTAAAGGGGAGCAACTGATTTCCTTTCCTCCCCCATACTGCTAACAGACCTGGCCCAAATTATGTAAAACACAATATCTGTCTCTCAGGTTAATTTACATGTCAGTTTACTTCCCCATCTATTCTCCTACTTAGCAACCACTCCACATTCTCCTCCTCCCTTCTAAAAGGCATCTATAAGGCATCTGACTATCATTGAGACATTGGGTAATTCCTGTGGTTCCCCCATGTGCATGGTATTTGGAAATAAACATTTCTCTTATTAATCTGCCTTAATTGTGAGTTGATCTTTCAGTGAACTTTCAAGAAAAAGGGCAAGTTTTCCCTCACTCCTATAAAAGTCAACGCAAGAGTAAAAATAAGTAACAGTGAATAGCCCTTATGTGTTTCTGTGTCAGTTACTTTAAATGTATTATCTCAGTTTTCACACTTACCCTGAAACAACTGCTCTTTATGAAATTAATAAGAGGCCACAAGAATAGAACTTTAGTAGGAATCTGGAATCTGCAAAAGTACAGGTATAGTTAAAAGATTACCAGCCATTTCCCCTAGCTTCCTTTCTTATAATTGCTTACTGCTCAGGAGTAACTGGTAGTTATAAGATTTGTAGCCCTCCTAACTGTTCCTATAGGTAGCATCACTGCTGTGAAACCTAATACTGGTTGAGATATTTTCCAGACCCTGCCTTCCAGTGGCCCCCCAACCAGACCCAGGGGCCTCCCAACCAGACCAGTGGCCCATACCAAGAAACTGAGTCAATTGGTTTTTTGACTTTACCCCAAAACTGATTCAGTGCAAGAAGACCATTTCTATACACCTATGATTTTACTCACAATCCAACCAATCTTAATACTGATTTTTGTAGCCTTATTCCCAACAAACCCTAGCCTTTAAACCCTCGTGTTCCAACTGTTGGGGAGATGAATTTCAGAACTTTCTCTCATCTCCTTGAGGTTTGGCCACTCTATGATAAACTGCAATACCTGCCATCTCAGCATATTGGCTCCCTTCTGTGAAGTGGACAATAGAACCTGTGTGGGCAATAGCAACCCTATAAAGTAGGTATTATTATGAAACCCTTTTATAGATAAGAAACTTGAAATCTTAAGATTAAGTAACTTGCCCAAGCTCACACAGGTAGGAAGTACAGTAATTAACACTAGAATTGAAACTGCTGTTGAGGAAGGGGCACAAGGTGAGAGCTTGAGTAACAGCCCCCAAACTCCTGCTTGATAGTAGTTAGTACCTGTCCCTTGTTAACTTCCAGTTGGTAGTTGCAAAGATTAATTTTTTTTTTTTGTAGATAGCATCACCTTTTGGAACCCTAAAGATAGTTTCAACGATATCTCCCAGGATCTGCATTCAAGTGGATTGGCTGACCCACCCAGCCCAGTGGCCCAAACCAAGAAACCTACTGAATCATGACCCCAGGAGTTGAAGCAAAATGATGATTTCCAAACCCCTATAAATTTTACCCCAAACTTAGCCATTAGTAAACCTAATTACATAATCTCTTGCCTGTCAAACTATCCTTTAAAATCCTGTCTCCCTAGTTCTTAGAGAGGCATATTTGAGAAATTTCTCCCAATTCCCCATGTAGCACTATTAGAATAAACTCCTTTTCTGCTGTAAACCCTTTGTCTCTGGGTATTGACTTCTTCTTGGGCAGTGGGCAGATGAATCTGGTTGAGTGGTAACAGAATCCTGGTCTGTTTAACAATGAAATGCATATTTGTCATCATTATAGTACTATCAATTGGCAAGTGAATGAATTCTCTCTGCTGTATTCCTATTGAAAATAAATTTCACATCAAACAAACACTTGAGGAAAATAAAAACATTTAGTTTCTTTTAAAATTAAGTTAACTCAGTAATTTGGGTAAGAGCCAGTTTATTACACTTGTTTGTTCCTGGTCTGAGTTACACATTGCTTGATTTCATTAGTTACAGCATTTTAATAGAAATTCCCACAAGCGAACAATTTCTGAAGCCAAGAGAAAATGTGAGGTAGATGTATAACTGCTACAAGGACTTTTTATCCTCCTGAAGAACTAAGTTAATTAAATGCCAGCTACAAAATGCAATTTCTCTTATCTGTAGTGATTATGAAAGAGGATCTTTAAGGTCCCTTTTAACCTTGAGGTTCTGGGATTTTCTGTATGAATTTGCCATGCTCAGGAAAATATCTGATCTTCAACTCCTTCCAGAATGTTCATCTTTCTTCAAGAGATTCTTGAAACCATTAAAGCCACTTTAATCATGAGTCTTTATTTCTCCCTTACATCAGGTCATGTTATTGTAGAGTGAAAGACAGAGTGTTAAAAGAGAATCAATCCATTTCTTTATACAAGTCGTAAGTAGAAGAAAAACCCTTTTTTGTTTTCACTGTTGTTCACTGATGAGGGATTTTCCCATGGAAACATAATGAGACACTAGTAAGCAAGAGGCTTAATAAATGTAGCAAATAACATTATATTAACTTATAACTAGTCTTTTTTTGATCCTTTCCATGTATAATATTTGACTTTCAGTTCAGTTTATCAAAGCACTACTGATTTACTGAGAGTGATAAAATAAAGGACATGATGTAGCCTAGACATCAAAGCTTACGGTTTATCTTAGGGTTTCTCAATAAGGGTGCTATCATTTTGGCTGAAATTGCATTAAGGATGTATAAATGCTCAAAGTGCTTCTCTAGTAGTAAATATATTATTGCACTAAAAGAGCAGGCTCACATTGGGGAGCAGGAAGAGAAAACTTGCTATAGTTTGCATGTTTGTCCCCTCCAAATCTCAGGCTGAAATTTGGTCCCCAATGTTGGAGGTGGAGCCTAATGGGAGGTGTTTGGGTTACGGTAGTGGATCCTTCCCTCATGAATAAAATAATGCCTTCCTTTGGTGAGTTTTCCCTGTAATGTTTCCCAGTGCAGCCTATCTGCCCTAAGCCTCGCACTACCCCTACTCCTTGCTTCCTCCCTTGCCATGTGATCTCTGCACATGTCAGCTCCCCTTGGTCTTTGCCATGAGTAGAAGCAGCAGATATTTAGTCTTCCAGCTAGCAGAATCGTGAGCCAAATTACCTGTTTTTACTTTTTCGTAAATTACTCATCTTCAGCTATTTCTTTCTAGCCAGACAAATGGAGCTTAATAAGGAAGATTATGAAGCTCTTAAAAACAAGGGGCATGAGCTACTTTTGTTTAAAGGCATTTCCTATGAGTAAAAGGAAAGAGAAAATGATTAAATGAGATAGTTGGGGAGGTGGAATTGGCAGTGGTGGGCAAGAGGGAGAAGGAAGTTATAGAAATGCCAGTTAAGTGCCACTGCATTCAAAGAGAAAAGGGATAAGATCAAGATCTTATCAGATGCCTGCAGTATATTTGCAAAATAAGGGCCAAGCTGAAAGCAATGTCATAAACAACTACGGAAACACTGCAGCCTATCTATTTGCAATAAGTAGTAAGTTCCTTAAGGGAAACAATCATACTGCACTTATCTTTGAATGTCACAGAGTAAGTCAAGACAGGTTACTAATTTATAAATGACTGGATTTTTAAAAATGAAATTAAATGAGAAAGAAAAACATAGTCCCTGTATCAGGGTTGTGAGGATCCCAGGATAAAATACATTCAAAGCAGTTAGCAAAATGTCTAATACTCAGTAAATGTTTGTTAAATATTAGCTATCATCATCTTCATTGGCATCATCATTTTTATTCCTCTAAAGAATAATGTCACAGCAATTGAAAAGGCAATTCTTCACCAAGTTAGAGAGTAAAACATATATTATTCTTTGATGTTATGTCAAACTCTCAGTTTGCTTTCATGAATTATGAGAGTTTCAGCATAAATTAAATAGTTAAACATAAGATTACATTCATGTCCCCAGAAGTAGTACATCAATCAAGACAAATTTCCAGCCTCATTCTTGTGCAACCTGTCATGAGATTTAAAGCAATGGCTAGAACTCCACTGGAGGGATGGGACAGCACACCAGACTGACTTGTTCACAGGTTGTTAAAACAACTGTTACAATTCTTTTATTTAAAAGATCTAGGGGTGACTCACAGTGTGTTACTATCTTTATCCGAGCAAATAGGAAATTAAAGGCATTGAATACCCTTTCCTGAAGTCATTCCAAATCTCCTCTTTCTTATGTGCACAAATTTAAAGATAGGATCCAATTTGGAGTTATTATGTATTAGTTATGACTGTAAACTATTTGGTATGTGATAGAGGGACCTGGATTTGAATCTTAACTCCACCACTTGCTAGTAGAATGGCTTTGGATATTTGGGTAGCTCAAGATTTGGGTTCCTGAGTTTTAAATGGAGTTAAAAATTAGAACAGATTATTCAGATGAGATAAAGCACTTAGCATAATGCCTATTAAACTTTATCCTCCATACATGGCTGTTATTACTATAATTTACTCATGTGTCCATTATTCAGCCATGTATAATTACCTTTATATAGAGTTGATGCCTTATTTTTCATTCAAATTTATACTAATTCTGGGATTATATACATTTCCTGTTTACAGATTAGATTGTATTTCTTTAGAGAATCTATAAGACATCTCAAGGACATATAGGGAATTAACAACTAATCATGTAATTGATTAACATTGCATATCCTCTACAAATTCTATTCCACTAGTGCTGTTTAAACTGAGACAATTTTATAATGGGGAAGGTGGAAATGAAGGTATAGATGGTGAAAGGGGCAGGATTCAAAGCCAAAAGTTAAGTGTGGTAGAATTCCTTTGAGTGGTAGTTTTCCTTGAAGGTATTTGGAGACAAAAGTTATCTTTTATTCATTCAAAAGCTATCCCTTAAGTGCTATGCTAGATGTAAAATAAAGAGACAGTTCCCAGTGAAGAAAAAAAAGAACTTTTATCTGAGGAACACAAGTCTTTTTAAGTTATCAGGCCCAGAGAGATATTAAAATGAGACAGCAGTCAGGTCCTCCTCTTCCCTTCAAGCCATGGACTCTTCTCTTAAAACCACTTGCTATTGTCATAGGTAGCTATAAATTAACACATTGGACTGTCACAGCAGAAAAATATTTTTCCTTGGAGCCATGGTATTTTATTAGTGTGAGTTTTATACACTTCATGAGACCCTGGGCTCAAAACCAGCATATGTTAAATACAACTCAGTTAATACATTAGCTTAATAAGTCATACTGGATACTACAACCCACACTTTATAGTTGAACAATATATAGATAATCACTAATCAATGTTATTTATATAAAACAAAGAGAATTCCTGACAAACAACTTTGTATTAAGCTACTCCCTATTCCCCCTTTCTACCTTTAAAACCCTGCAACAAAGGCTCAATGAAGTTTATACACAAAATCCCTTGAGGCTGAATCTTCTGGGTAGCTGTTTCCACTTTGGTTCAAATAAACACTTTAAATTATATTTTATGCCTCAGCCTCTTCCTTTTTGTTTGATACCACCCTGAAGCAGCATAAAGTCTCTTGTTGAGGAACTACTGAATGTAAAGTGCAGACAATGTAGACAAATTATGATGTATAAAAAGGTACAATATGTTATTGGAGAAAATGAAAAGTGGATCAAATTTAGACTGTCAAGGTGGCAAGGCTAAGAGGAGTCCTGACTGATGAAGTAATTAACCATCAAGTAATTAACACAGTTGTTTTGGTATTAAAACAAGTATTACAACATAAAGGCTAACTTCACACAATTTTTTTTTTTTTTCAGTATACAGGCTGAGTTTTGTCCTGTTTTTTCTTTTCCTTTTTTTTTTTTTTTTATTGTTGAGGATTCATTGAGGGTACAAGAAACCAACCCTTCTCTCCTTTCTCTCACTGCTCTTCCCTTCCCCCACCACCACCATGTCCTTAATTGTCCTCATATAAAAATTGAGTACATAGGATTCATGCTTCTCCATTCTTGGCTTCACACAATTTTTAAAGTAAGACACAAAACAAGAAATCTTTTCTTTGTCATGAGCTGTTTTCTAAGTGGTCTTAGCAGAATGCAGAGCCTTGGTTCCTACTTCTGTGAAAAAAGCTGCCTGGTCTAGTGACAAAAAATTTTCAGAGACATTTCACTAACTCAAGAGAGCTTTCCAAATTCCTGCCAACAGTCATGCTCTTTTTCTTGTGCTGGACACCAGGATTGGAATCCCTAGCTTATTCTGCACTTTTAGTATGTGATAATTTTATCCTTGATCCTGACTAAAACACTGAATATTGGTCTTGCTTTCACTAAAGAGATGGTTTTCTTATAGAATTAAATTCAGCTATATGTGATTTTGCATCTGTGTAGGCCCTTAATTTTTAACAAATGGCTAAGAAGGAACACAAGGAATCATACTTACTAAATATATTTCTGACTGTATCCCTCATATCTTTGACTTTAATATTCTGCCTTTCAAGTATTTAAGAATTTATAGTAGATAGTCATTTACAATTTTGTTTAGGTATATGCGTTTTCAATGTTACTTTGCCCACCAACCATAGAAGCCTTTCTATGTTCTTTTCTCTTCCTGGAACACAGAAAACAATGCCCCCAAATAAAGGTTCCAGAAGCAGCCTCAGAAGCAAGTTTTTCTCTGACCTTCTCTTGTCTTCCTGTCTCCCAGGCACATCCTCCCCCAAGGCTAGTCACAGAAACGAGAATCCTTCCCCAAGGCAGGTCACAGAAACCAGAACCCATTTTGCTAAAAGTTAGCCATAAAATATAAAATTATTCTTTGTAAAAACCTGGTCAAAATGAAATTATCTGACCTACTGTGTTGACTTCAGGTCATAAGACCTCCATTCTGGGAGGGCCCTGCCCTGCACCTGGAAGGAAGGAATGCATGCTCAAGAGAGGCCAAGAAAAATCTACACCTTTCCCCACTCAGTCTATTAATATCACATAAGATACATATTTATACGTGGCTGTCTATACTTTATTGAACCTAAGCCTATAAATGAACAATTTTCTCTGTATCTTGGGTCTTCATTCTTCATTCATAAGGTTCTGATATGTTTATGTTAAATAAATTTCTATGTCTTCTTTCTTATTAATCAATTTGCCTCATGTCAGTAATTTTTCATTGAACCTTTAAAGGGCCAAGGGCCTTGGTCCCTATGCTCTCTAGTTATGAGAGTTATAAATATTCTTTTCTAACATTCAAGGCATATAAACAATTATCAGATGGAAAATAATCATCACCCATGATTGTATTTGCCATATGCTTTCTTACAACTTCAGAAATAGCTCCTCAGAAGAATATATTTGTATACAAGTATTTTCCCAATTTTAAATAGTACTTTATTAAGGTGTTATCAGATTCTATAGTTTATGCTAGAATTGCTACAGATTTACCATATTCAAAATAATGTCAGTTAAGTACCCTTTCCTTTTTTTCATATGTAAAGTGGTCATTTTTGAAATTATCCATGTATTAAAATATTGCTTTTGGTTGATTCCACTTTTCAACTGATCCAAAATATTAAATTTGCCCAGAAAATTCCTGGTATTGAGTTCATTTGCAAAACTAGTACTCATAATTTTTTCAATAATGGCAAAGTTGTACACAGATTGTAAGGTCTTTCATTTTAATCTTGCTCCCACTAGAGAAGATTGATATAAATAAAATTTAAATAGAAAACACATTTGAGATACCAGCAGTGAAAAAGACTCTGTCAGCCTAATGAAAAGGTATCAATTTTCTCTACTTTATTCAATGAATTGTGAGTCATTTTCTAAATGGATTAGATTAAAGGGAAGTTCAAACTCCTAATGAGATGCTCTTGGTGCTGATGGAGCCTTTAGACAGGAGAGGAAGAACAGGGCATGTAAAACCTCTTAGGCCACTTCAGATCTATAAGAATTGATACCAACCAGGAGAGAAGTGTCTCTATCTCTGAACTCACCTATTGCCTTAGAAACCAAATCCTGGGGAACTGAATGAGACACGCTGTTTCTTTTATTTTATTAGGATGTCAGGGGTGGCTGAGTGGATTACAACTGAGAACATGGAAATCTCAGGATTGAGGTCTGGATGAAAAGCCTGAGGCTCTCAGTGCTTTATATACCTGTTTCACAGACAGTTGTGAAGGTGTTAATGGTAATGTTTGATAAAATAAGAGAATAATATGATATAATACTATTGTACTCAGGTAGTCTCTGTGGGACACAGAAGCCTTCAGGTTTGTTATAATTAATTTAACTTCAAAAAACGTAATGACTTTCATAATGAAGATGAAATGTAAAACCTTGATCTTGGAACTAATTGGATATGTGAATGGCAAAATAATTTGATAATTTTTTTTCTGTAATTTGGCAAGAACTGTCTAATATCTCTTTGGAATATGCATTTGCACACCATTCTCTTGAGAAATAGAAAATAACAACTGCATTCTCGTTTTTCCTATGCATTACCACACAATTAGCATGGTTATTTTTGTGAAATTGTCTAGACAGTCTGGAAGAGGATAGCTTTACGTATCAGAAAATGTTTGTAGACCATCTGCTCTATGCTTAGCAATACTTAATATAGGCAGTCTGAGCTATATAAAAGCACCCAGAGTTTTCACCATTGGGTTTTAAAAGAGATGAGGAAATGAAAGATAATGCCCTTGTTTTTAAATACTTAATATCTAGTAATATCAAATACTCTAACCAGGGGTCCTCAAACTTTTTAAACAGGGGGCCAGTTCACTGTCCCTCACACCATTGGAGGGCCAGACTATAGTTAAAAAACAAAAAAACTATGAACAAATTCCTATGCACACTGCACATATCTTATTTTGAAGAAAAAAAACAAAATGGGAACAAATACAATCACACCGCAGCATGTGGCCTGTGGGCTGTAGTTTGAGGACCCCTGCGAAACAATCAGAATGAGACTTTAGAAACCACCAACATATTCAGGAAAAAAACTTACATATAGCACTTTGAAACTTACTTTGTTCATGTCAATGGTGGCATCAAGAAAGGTAAAAAAAAACAAACCTATATCTATATCTATATATGTATATCATATATACAAAAATATATATGATATACATATATACATATATGTTTATCAAAGATGATCAGAAATATAAATGTAGCAATGTCTTAGTAGTATCCATTTGCAAAAAGTTCTGCATCATAGTTCTGCTTTGAGCCATGTATCTCCTCTTCTGGCTGGATTTCACATCTGTAAGTTTAGCTAAACTGGAAACAGGATGCAATGCATTCCCAAAGTTCAACACAGTTCTAGTAACATCTAGAAATGTAGAACAATACTTCCAAATATGAAGCCTCAGAATCCCTGGGAGGTAAAGAGGGTTGTGATGGTTTGAAAACATATTCTACAATAGTGATTGAGTAATGCTGATTTATTTTATTTTAATATCTATATTTATCATTTATTCATGTCAAATAATATTAATTTTACATTTTATGATTATAAAAAGGGCTATCATTCTTCCCCTCCTTCTAGCCTACCCATGTGAACTGTGACTTTGCTTCTCCTACTGTTGAGAACTGGAATAAATTTCCCCAGCCCTTCGATATGGGTTCTGGGTTAGGCCATATGATTTGTTTGACCAGTAAGAGATTAGCAAACAGGATACAAGAAGAGGTTTGAAAGTACTCCTACCATGCTTGCTGCTCTTTGGAACCATGAAGAACAAAGATATGCTATCTGAGCTAAAATCCTTCTGTAACAATTAGCTTCCCAAACATCAGACATGTGACAGAGGTCATTCTAGACTCCATTTCCAACTAAGTCATCCCAGACCAGGAAAAACAACCTGGCCACACATAGAAGCATTAGAAATGATACATTTGTGTTGCTTTAAGTCATTCAGCATGTGGAGGTTTGATACACATCAAAAGGGAAAGAAAGAGGTGAGAAAATATCCTTTTAAAATGAATGCATTGAGAGACAAGATGGCGGACTGAAGCCAGGTTTCCACAGAGGCTCCCATCCTGGAGGAGAGTTAAGGGATGAAAATTTAGCAAGTTACATGATGGATATGAGCAGCATCAAGAAAGAAAGTTGAAGAACGCACATCAACCCCGCTGAGGAGAGCTGCGACCACAAGGACACAAACAAAAGGTACAAAACCCATCACCAAGCGGATGGGAGTCCCCCTTCCCCATCTGATCGGATTAAGAGCCCCACAAACAAACGGGCAGAAATCAAAGGCCCTCCCACTATACTCCATGGGAGAGACCTACTGAAATCTGGACCTATCTCCCCTACTAGGGTGCCAGGGTGTTCGCCTACCAGGCATAAAACTGTATAAAACTGTAAATAATCTTTGCCTGCAACTCTGAACTCCCAGCCCTCCTTGGGCAGCAATACAACCAGGGATAAAGCTGAGTGGAACTGTGTGAGCTCGCTGCTGGTGGCTCCGGGCTCCCAGTGCTCCCCCCTTCCCCTCACTCCAGGATCTGGAGACCTGAGTGGCACAGTGGGGCAGCCGAGCAGAAAGCTGAATGCAACTGAGTGTGCTCGCTGCCGGCAGCTCTGGGCCCCTGGTGCTCCCCCCCTTACTCCAGGATCTGGAGGCCTGAGCGGTGGCGGGGCGGTTGGTGAAAAGCTGAACGGAACTGAGTGTGCTCGCTGCAGGCAACTCCGGGCTCCTGGCGGTCCCCTCCTCCCCTCACTCTGGGATCAGGAGGCCTGAGTGGCGGTGGTGGGTGGCTGGGCAGAAAGCTGAACGTAACTGAGTGTGCTCACTGCTGGAGGCTCCGGGCTCCTGGCGATCACCCCCTCCCCTTACTCTGGGATCTGGAGGCCTGAGTGGTGGTGGGGCAGCCAGGCAGAAAGCTGAGCGGAACTGAGTGTGATAATGGCCAGTGGCTCTGGGCTCCCGATGCTCCCTCACCCCTGCCCTCACTCTCAGATCTGGATGCATGTCCCCTGGGAGTCTAGATTCCTGGGGGACTTGTCGGGGCATGGACAGTGCCTGATCTATGGCTGGTCAGTGCTGACTCTGGGGCATGGGAATGAGGCTGGGAGAGACCCACATCAGAGCAGCAGCTCCCTGAGGTGGCTGAAATCACACCCCCTGTCTCCCTGGGCAACCAGAGGAGACCATCCCTGAGTAAAGGAATTGCCTGAAGCATCTCACAGACCCAGGAAGCTCCCAGGGCAGGGCCAACTCAGAGAGCTGAGACTTTGACCCAGAGTAAGTGCTTTACTAGGGTCAAATAGCAACCAGCTAAAAATAAGACAGATCCAATTAACCCCACCACACCAGACAGGGCCCCAGTCTCTCAGGCCACAATGCTGTACGGTTCCTCAACAAAGCCCCAGGGGAAAAATCAAAGGGAGTAAAACAACCATGAGGCAGAATCAGCAGAAAAGCTCTGATAACATGAATAACCAGAATAGATCAACCCCCCCCAAGAAAAGATATGGTGGATGTGATTGAAGATCCCATTCATAAACAACTGGCTGACATGTCAGAAATCGAATTCAGAATTTGAATTGCAGACAAGATTAATAAAATGGAATTAGGAATACGAGGAGAAATTCAAAAGCTGTCTCAAGAATTTAAGGAATTTAAAGACAAAACCACCAAAGACTTAAACACACTGAAGCAAGAATTTGCAGCCCTCAAAGATATGAAAAGTACAGTAGAATCCCTCAGCAACAGAATGGAGCAAGCAGAAGAAAGGATTTCTGACATTGAAGATAAAGCCTTTGAACACTCCCAAACTCTCAAAGAGGAAGAGATATGAAGAGCAAAAAAGGTTCATTCTCTCAGAGAGCTCTGGGATAATTCGAAGACCAATATATGAATAATAGGAATTTCTGAAAATGATGAAGTGGCCTCAATGGGCTCAGAGGCCCTTCTACATGAAATTGTGAAATAAAAATTTTCAAACATGTCTAGAGATTCTGAAATGTAGACAGCAGACAGCTTCAGAACCCCAGCATGATTCAACCACAATAAGTCATCCCCCAGGCATATCATAATTTGCTTCACTAAAGTTAATATGAAGGAGAAGATTCTCAAAGCAGCCAGGTGAAAGAAAACCATTATGTACAAAGGTAAGAATATTAGAATGACTGCAGATCTTTCTGCTGAAACTTTTCAAGCCAGAAGAGGGTGGTCATTGACTTTTAATCTCCTAAAGAAAAATAAATTTCAACGTAAGATCTTGTACCCAGCTAAACTGAGCTTCATTTACGATGGAGAAATTAAATACTTCAATGACATTTATATGTTAAAAAAATTTGCCATAAGTAAACCAGCTCTTCAGGATATTCTCAGACCTATCCTGCACAATGACCAACCCAATCCTATACCACAAAAGTAAACTCATTCAGAAAATTCGGATCAAACTCCAACTTCCACACTGGTGAAAGAATTAAAAATGTCCACTGGACCTTTGAAAACCTCGATACCCAAAACTCCACAAGACTTATCAATATTCTCCATTAATGTGAATAGCTTAAACTGTCCTCTAAAGAGGCATAGGTTAGCTGACTGGATACAAAAACTCAGGCCAGATATTTGTTGCATTCAAGAGTCACATCTTAACTTAAAAGACAAATACAGACTCAGGGTGAAAGGATGGTCATCCATATT
>CAUYPK010028458.1:0-23562 GCA_963574355.1 Loris lydekkerianus | reverse complement strand
CTGTGCCCGCCCAGTGCCTGAGCACAGGGGCGCACCCTGGGCCTTGGATTGGGGAGCTCCGGGCGGCCCCACTCATGCGCCCTTTGGTCGCTGTGCTGCCCAGTGGAAATGATTTCAATTTAACTCCATTCAATACGATATTGGTTGTGGGTTTGCTGTAGATGGCCTCTATTAGTTTAAGAAATGTTCCTTCTTCATCAATTTTCGTAAGTGTTCTGATCACAAAGTGATGCTAGATATTACCAAAAGCTTTTTGTGCATCAATTGAGAGAATCATGTGGTCTTTATTTTTTAGTTTATGTGCTGAATTACATTTATAGATTTATGTATATTGTACCAGCCTTGAGACCCTGGGATAAATCCCCGTTGGTCATGATGTATAATTTTTTTTTGATGTGTTGTTGGGTTTGTTAGGATCTTATTGAGTATTTTAGTATCAATATTCATTAGTGATATTGGTCTATAATTTTCTTTTCTTGTTGGGTCTTTCCCTGGTTTGGGGATCAAGGTGATGTTTGCTTCATAGAATGTGTTGGGTAATATTTCTTCTTTTTCTATATTTTGAAAGAGGTTTAGTAATATAGGTACTAGGTTCTTCTTTAAAGGTTTGGTAGAATTCTGATGTAAAGCCATCTGGTCCTGGGCTTTTCTTTTTAGGGAGATTTTGTCTAGTTGATGCTATTTCAGAACTTGATATTGGCATGTTCAACATTTCCACGTCATTCTGGCTAAGTCTTAGTAGGTGGCGTGCTTCCAGATATTGGTCAATTTCTTTCAGATTTTCATATT
The DNA here is from genome assembly GCA_963574355.1 of Loris lydekkerianus. Classification (NCBI taxonomy): domain Eukaryota; kingdom Metazoa; phylum Chordata; class Mammalia; order Primates; family Lorisidae; genus Loris; species Loris lydekkerianus. Next base: position 22,773 of record CAUYPK010028458.1, on the reverse strand, counting down.
TCTGAGAGTAGAGTTTCTTGTAGTATCTGTTAAGGATTTTTAGAATTTCTGAGGGGTCTGTTATTTCATCGTTACCATTTCTGATTGAGGAAATTAGAGATTTTACTCTTTTTTTCCTGGTTAGGTTGGCCAAAGGTTTATCTATTTTATTGATCTTTTCAAAAGCCAACTTTTGGATTTATTGATCTGTTGTATAATTCTTTTGTTTTTGATTTCATTTAATTATGGTCTGATTTTGGTTATTTCTTTTCTTCTGCTGGGTTTGGGGTTGGAATGTTCTTTCTTTTTCAGTTGCTTGAGATGTCCCATTAAGTTATTAGTTTCCTCTCTTTCTGTTTTCTTGAGGAAGGCTTACAGTGCTATAAATTTCCCTCTCAGGCCTGCCTTTGCAGTATCCCAGAGGTTTTGATAGTTCTTGTCTTCATTGTTGTTTTGTTCCAAAAATTTGGTGATTTCGTTCTTAATCTTGTCTATAACCCATATATCCTTCAGCATAAAGTTGTTTAGCTTCCATGTTTTTGTATGGGTATGCAGATTCCTGTTGTTATTGAGTTCGACTTTTATTCCATGATGGTCTGAGAAGATGCAAGGAATAATTTCTATTTTTCTTAATTTGCTAAGGTTAGATTTGTGGCCTAGGATATGGTCGATTTTGGAGTATGTTCCGTGGGCTGATGAGAAGAAAGTGTATATGTTTTGTTGGGATGAAATGTTCTTTAGGTATCTGTTAAGTCCAGATGTTGAATGGTTAAGTTTAAATCTAAAATTTCTTTGCTTAGCTTCCTTTTGGAGGATCTATCCAGCACTGCTAAAGGGGTGTTAAAATCTCCAACTACTATGGAAGTGGAGGAAATCAAGTTGCTCATGTCTATTAGAGTTTCTCTTACAAATTGAGGTGCATTCTGATTTGGTGCATAAATATTAATAATTGAGATCTCATTATATTGAGTATTACCTTTGACAAATATGAAGTGTCCATCCTTATCCTTCCTTATTTTGGTCGGTTTAAAGCCTATTGCATCTGCAAATAGGATTGCAGTGCCTGCTTTTTTCTGCTTTCCATTTGCCTAGAGTATAGATGACCATCCCTTCACCTTGAGTCTATATTTGTCTTTTCTTTTTTTTTTTTTTTTTTAGGTATAAATTGTTTATTATATTGTTGCACTTGGACTGCTAACCCTTAGAATACTCATCATATGCTAAAAATTACCGTACAGTTCTATGAATAAGCTAAAAACAATTGTCTTTTACAATTTGTAAAAAATAATTGCAGAGAATTTGAAAATGGCATGAAAATAAAATAAAGAAAAAATATCATGAAACAACTATTATAATTGTTGTTTCATGATAATTTTGAGTGGTTTCTTCTAGTTTTTTTTTAATTTTTATTGTTAAATCATAGCTGTGTACATTAGTGCAATCACCTGTACCCATTCTAAGATGCACAATAGATGTGGCCCCACCCATTACCCTTCCTCCACTAAAACCTCCCCCCTCCCTTCCCCTTCCTTGGCCCTTTCCCCATAGTCTTGTGGTATAGTTGGGTTATAGCCTTCATGTGAAAGCTATAATTTAGCTTCGTAGTAGGGCTGAGTACATTGGATACTTTTTCTTCCATTCCTGAGATACTTTGCTAAGAAGAATATGTTCCAGCTTGATCCATGTAAACATGAAAGAGGTAAAGTCTCCATCTTTCTTTAAGGCTGCATAGTATTCCATGGTATACATGTAGCATAATTTGCTAGTGAGATTCTTGTATGCAGCAGATATCTGGCTTGAGTTTTTGTATTCAGTCAGGCAACCTGTGCCTCTTTAGAGGACAATTTAAATCACTCACATTAATTGAGAATATTAATAAGCCTTTCAGAGTCCGGTGGACATTTTTAATCTTTTTTCAACTGTGAAAGTTGGAATTCGATCAAAATTTTCTGGGTGGGTTTACTTTTGTGGTGGAGGATTATGCTGGTCTTTATGGAGGGTAGGTCTGAGAATATCCTGGACAGCTGGTTTAGTTATAGCAAATTTCTTCAACATGTGAATGTCATGAAAGTATTTAATTTCTCTGTCATAAATAACACTCAGTTTAGCTGGGTATAGTATCCTGGGTTGAACGTTGTTTTGTTTTAGGAGATTAAAAGACGATGACCATCCTCTTCTAGCTTGAAAGGTTTTAGCAGAGAGATCTGCAGTTATTCTAATATTCTTTGCCTTGTAGGTAATGGTTTTCTTTCATCTGGCTGCTTTCAGAATTTTCTTTTTCATATTAACTTCAGTGAAATTGATTATGATGTGTCTGGGGGATGTCTTATTCAGGTTTAGTCATGCTGGAGTTCTGAAACTGTCTGATATCTGAATGTCAGAATCTCTTGGCATGTCTGGAAAGTTTTATTTCATAATCTCATGGAGAAGATACTCTGTGCCTTGTGAAGCCACTTCATTGCATTCAGGGATCCCTATAAGACGAATATTGGTTTTCTTCAGATTATACCAGAGCTCTCTGAAAGAGTGATCTATTTTTACCCTCCATTTCCCTTTCTTTTTGAGAGTTTGGGAGTGTTCAAAAGCTTTGTTTTCAATGTCAGAAATCCTTTCTTCTCCTTGCTCCATTCTGTTATTGAGGGATTCTACTGTGTTTCTCAGATCTTTGAGTGCTGCAACTTCTTGTCTCAATGTGTCAAAATCTTTGGTCATTTGGTCTTTGAATTCATTGAATTCTTAAGACATCTTTTGGGTTACAGCTTGGAATTCTAATTTGATCTTATTTGCTATCCAGATTCTGAATTTGATTTCTGACATCTGAGCTATTTGTTTGTGCATGGCATGGGATCATTTGCTGTGTCTGCCTCATTGATCCTTGGGGGAGTTGATCTACTCTGATTATTCATATTGCCAGAGTATTTTTGTTGGTTTTGCCTCATGATTGTTTTTCCCCATTGCCTCTGGCCATCCTCAGAGTTGGGGTGGTGTCTCTCCAAGATTAGACCCCAACAGGATCACTCTATTGTTCCTGGATCTTTGTAGGGAGTGACCCTGTGTATCTCCTTTGGGGCTGCCCCAGCCAGGGAGTTCTGGTTGTGGAAGCAGCTCCAGAGTGTGACACACCCTGATCTAGCAACAGGGCGGGTGGTGTTGCACATGGTTCTGGGAGTGCCTGGTGCCCAGTGAGTTTGGCACAGAGGGCCCAAGGCTCCAGCAGTCTCTGGCCAGGAGAAGAGCTCCACACAGAGGCAGGGAAGGCTCCAGAGGGCACATGGCTACCAGAGACCCTGGCCAGACAAGCGGCCAGTGTGGAGGTAGGGAGGGTACAGGAGGGAGGATGCGGGGTTGCGGGATTCCCCGAGTTCCTGGTCAGGGCATGTGGAGGCCTGGCCGGCGCAGGTTGTGGGTCTCAGGTCATGACACTGCTTGTACAGAAGTCTGGGCAGGCGTGGGTTGCAGTTTGTGGCGGGTCGCGGCTCTTACCAGGGTTCCGGTGGGTGTCGATGGCGGGTTGCGCGTCGCGGTGCAGCTCTTCTGGAGGTGGGGTGGGCGCCGATTGTGGATCGTGGTGGAGCTTTTATAGAGGTCAGGCAGGCACTGATGGTGTGTCGTGGTGCAGCTCTTCTGGAGGTTCGTTTCCCCCTATTTATATTTTTCATGGGCTTATCAATGATAAAATGATGGTAAGTGTCTGGGTTCATCTCTTGGTTCTCCTATCTGTTCCATGCATCTATCTCTCTATTTTTGTGCCAATACCATGCTGCTTTGATCACTATAGATTTATAGGATAGTTTGAAGTCCTCCTGATTTGTTTTTATTTATGAGTAATGTCTTGACTATTCAAGGTTTTTTCTGCTTCCATATAAAATGAAGTACTATTTTTTCCACATCTTAAAATATGACAGTGGTGCTTTGATAGGGATTTACATTTGTAAATTGCTTTGGGTAGTATGGACATTTTAATAGTGTTGATTCTTCCTAGCCATGAGCATGGTATGTTTTTCCATTTGTTAACATCTTCAGCTATTTCTTTTCTCAGAGTTTCATAATACTCTTTATAGAGATTTTCATGTCCTTTGTTAGGTAAATTCCCAAATGTTTCATCTTCTTTGGTACAACTGTAAATGAAATAGAGTCCTTGACTGTTTTTTTGGCTTGACTATTATTGATATATATATATATATAAAAGCTACTGATTTGTGAGCATTGATTTTTGTATCCTGAGACACTACTGTATTCCTTGATCACTTCTAAGAATTTGGTGGTTGAATCTGTGGGGTTTTCCAGGTATAAAATCATATCATCTGTGAAGAGTGAAAATTTGATCTTCTTTGACTCTATTTGTATACCATTGATCGCCTTCTTTTGCCTGATTGTGATGGCTAAGACTACCATTGCAATGGTATCTCTGGAGGGAGTCCTGGCCCTCAGTCGTTCTCTCCCTTTTGGTGAAACAAAAGGTCCTCTGTTCTCTACTCACCTCAAGGTGCTTTCCTGGCAGGGAGGGGAGGGGAGAGGGGGATGAAGGATTCCTGTCATCTTTGGGATGGGTTTTGTATCTGAAATTTGTTCCCTTGGATTCCCAGCTTGTTGCAGCAGGGGTGATGGGAACCTATGGATCCTCTCTCTTAGCTCAGGTCCTGATCTTCCACTTTATTGGGTTATTTCTGGCCATTATTTCTCCCTCTGGTCCGAAGCCAGTGCTGAAAGCTGGCTTTAGTTGGCCATATTGTCTCCCTCCCTCTGCATTTGTGTTTTATTGATCCACCATCTTTGGAGGAGTGCTAGGTCCTTGAAAATTAATCCTTCAAGATACATTTAAAAAAAAATAACCATTTTGGATGAGAATTCTCCTAAAATATGTATTTTCCTACCTTCTTTTATATTTTATATTTTTATTATTTTAGGTTAATGTGAGGGTATACACAACCACGTCACAATATTTGAATTTGTTAGGCAGAGTCCATCTTATAGTTATGTCCTACACCCAGAAGGCATGCCTGCCTTCTTCTTTTTTTTTTAAAGAAATACTTTGTTTGTTTGTTTGTTTTTAGACAGGATGTTTCTCTGTCACCCAGGCTGGAGTGCTATGGAGCAATCACAGCTCAAACGTGATCTATGGAGTGATCTAGAGTGCTATGGAGCAATCATAGCTCAAATGTGATTTTCCTACGTTAACCTCATGTACCATGCCTGGATAATTTTTTAAATTTTGTAGAGACAGGGTCTTGCTTTGTTGCGTAGGCTGATTTCAAACTCCCAGCCTCAAGCTCCCACCATGGCCTTCCAAAGTGTTGGCATTGCAGGTGTGAGCCACTGTTCCCAGTCCTTCTTAAATCAAGAAATTTTGATGTCTTGAGTCTTTATCGTGATAAGTCACTATGATGTGATTCTACAAGCCAATGACAGCCTCAGTGGCTCACAAAAGCTCTTTCATTTGTATAGCCCTTATATCTTTGATTCTGTACTTTGTTTCCTTTCTCTTTGTGGCCATCTGTTAGCTGTCAGTGTCATTGTGCCTCAGCTCCTGTGTGCCTCAGCTCCTCATCTTATCAGTATTTACTGTGTGCCCACTATGTGCCAGATGCTGTGGTAGGTGTTGGAGTTACATATGAGACTTGTGTGGATGTGAGAAAGTTGGTACTTATACATTGCCCTCAAATGTGCCAAAAAATAAAAATAAAAAAACAGTCATGTCCTTTCCTTCCTATATCTTTTCACGTGGCAGTGAAGCTTCAATATCGACAGATTGCTAAAGATCCTTTAAATATATATCTCTCAGGCAAGGTCAACTACTTCAGGTAAGCTCAGCCTCTTTTTGGTAAATATTGAGGCAGATTGATTCTAGGTTAAGACTTTCTTCCTGGGTCGTTTCCACTTCCTGAGATGTTTTCCCTAAGTGGCACGTGGGGTGGAAGGAGCCTAAATGTCCTTCAGGCAGTGGGGAGGGACATGCTGGCCCTGAATGTTTCTCTCCAGTGTCCTTCCCCTCTGGTCATTGCATCCTGCTGGCACCCAGAGCTGGAGTCCACGGCTGGTGGGGCTACTAGTCTTGCGGTCTTTCAGCATGGCCACCTGCTGACTGGTTTCTACTCTCTGAGTCTCACTGCACCTGCATCTAGTTCCTGACCTGGGGATCCACCCTGAAGTTTAGCTGTGAGGGAGTTTTCCTCTCTCCACAGCCGCTTCATGGCAGGCCCCAGCTTTCAGTCTTCAGCTCCCTTTTGTGTCTCCCATTTTGGACCCCTTCACTCATACTCTGAGTGCTGTCTGGGTCTCCATTGATCAGAACTCCATGTGCTACCATTTCCTTTCTGTGTGGACATCTCATGTTAATGCTGGGCATTTGCTAGGCAGTCTTCCTGCAACCAGAGTCTCAGAGGGATGTATAAAACAGTTTTTTAGCTTCTTCTCTTAACCTCTCTTCTTCCTTCCTTTTTTCTTTTCTCCCTCCTTCCCTCCCTTGCTTCCTCCCTCCTCCTTCATTCTGTCCTCCCACCCTCCTTCCCTTCATCCTTCCTTTGTCTCACTCTCCCTCCCTTCAGCCTCCCTTCTCTCTTCCTCCAGCTCCTCCTGCAGGGGAGGCAGAAGGGCTATCTGCTTCCTCTGCTGTTCCCCCTGGTGACAACCTTTCTCCGGCAACCCTCCTTTCCTCCCTGTGGCCTTCCTAGGTGCCATGTTCCTCTTCCTAGGGGAAGGACTTAGCTGTAATTGTGTGAAGGCTACAGGGAACATGATATAAGGGAATGAAAAATATATTAGTTTAGTATTTTCAAAATACCATGTCTATTGCCCAAACATAAATAAAACATGGTCTGTGTCCATGAAAAGCTTATTTTAGTCAAGGAGATAGATTCATGACCAATAATTCCAAAATAAATTGGTAAATGCACATTTCCCACTGCAGTCTTCAGCTTCCTGCTTCCATGCATACTCACTGTGTGCACCCAAATGCACACACACTTGCATGTGCACACACACACCATACACTCCCACCTGCGCCCACACATACCCCAGGCCATCTACCCTTGGGTCTCCTACATTGTGGCACTTGCCACCTGTTATCTTGTATCCAGTTATTTGTGTATATATTTTAGTTTCTAGAGGGCTTATCTGTTTTATAGCACCTGGCACAATGTCCTAAATTCATTGATTAAAGAAACAATATGTTGACTCTTTCCTGTATACCAAGCTCTATGCTTGACACTGAGGTTAGATAAATAGAACATGAACTCTTAGAAACTCACAGTTTAGATGAAGGTTCTAAGCAGAATTCAAGAGGTCTGTGAGTTTAGATGAGAAAAAACACTATCCTTTTCTTCCATACTTTAACTGACGTTTGGTATTTCCTTTACTTAGGGAGGTAGGGAATTGACTAGAGTAATCTTAATAGTACCCATGACTACGGTCACAGATATTTTCTTATCATTTGCAGTTGCAAATATCGTAAAATTTCATTTATGTTTATCAGTGAGGGTTATTATAGGTGATCATTCCCAATCCAAAATCCAAACTACTCTAAAATCTGAAACTTTTTGAGTGCTGACATGATCTCCAAGAAAACGCTCATGGGAGCATTTCAATTTTGGTTTTTTGGATTGGGGATGCTTGGTCAATAAGTATACAAATGTAAATGTTCCAAAATCTAAAAAAATCTAAAGTCCAAAACCTTTCTGATTCCAAGCATTTCAGATAAGAGATACTCAACCTGTGTTAGATCCAGCAGCAAATCTTGTTATTTGATGTGTTAATAAAGAAGCACATATATTACCATATCACAGATTTGTTTTAAAAAATATTGTGTTGACTGTACTTCCATATGATCAGTTTCCTTTATAAAAGTACACATTTTATTTTGTGCATTTAAAAATGTTATTCTGGCTTTAGATCACCAGAGGAACCCCTGGTACAAAAGGGTTTGCAATACTTGGTCTTGTTAGATCAATAAGCATATGATTAAATAATTCCAGCAACATAGTGAGTTCTAGGCTGGATCAGAGCACAGCATTAGAAACGCGCAGAGAGAAACACAGGTGCTGTTCAGAGAAGTACAGTTTCTGCAGAGGAGATGAAGGGCACTGAAGAGGGATGACGAGGATGGTGGTGCTCAGCATGTATTGATTACTTACCGTGTGCCAGGCAGAGTTCTGAGTGCTTCATACATAATACTTCCTTTAAGCCTCATGACAGCCCTGAGGGGCTAGCATTTTATTACCCTTATTTTAAAGATAAGGAAACTGAGACCTAGAGAGGTGTCCATTGCCCCACATCAGCCAGCTAGAAAGGGGGTGGCTCAGGGTTGCACACAGGTCTCTGGGTCTTTTCTTTGCTGCGTATGAACTGCCTTCCAAAATGCTGAAGAAAAGCAGGAAGGAGCCAGTGTTCAGGGCTGGCGCCTGAGCCCAGAGCAAGCCTGTCTCTCCTTTTCTTGGGCTGTGTGGTGTCCACCTTCCTCACAGAGGTTGGGCACAACTTGTGGAGTCAGGCAGCGGCCAGATTGGTGGGGAGGGAGCTGTCACGACTGAAATCCCTTCATAGAATTATGCCCCATGTGAAATGAGAAACTATTAGAACGAGAGTAGTACCTTTGAAACTTTGAACAAGTACATCCAGGAAAGACCAAAAGGAGATGCCACTTCACGCAGAAGCCAGTGTATAGTTTAAATGGTTTCAAAAAGAGTTAGGGCAAATTTGTGATTGATGGAGTCAGGCCCTCAGCTTGGGGTATCAGCCTGTGGAGATGAGGAGGCCCTGTCCCAGGATGCTGTTGGTGAGCTCAGGGTGTGCAGCAGAAAAGATACCCTCAGACTGCAAGGGGATGAGCCACAGGCAGCTGAAGCCTGGACCCCACCACTTCCTTCACTTTAAGAGCTCTTTTTGCATGCACGCTGCCTGTTTCTCTGTCCACTCAAGGGAGATATTCATGTTGGAAGGCAAACCCATTGCCCCAGTCCATGTTCAGCAGATGTACACAGAGTCCTCTGTGTAATGCCCAGGGAGCAGAGGGACATGGCCACCCTGGGTCTGCCATGTGGGAGGAGAGCTCAGGCCTGGGGGGAGTGTCCACGTCCCGCTCCTGCTCTTTGTGCTGAGCACATTTCAGCTCACAGGCACAGTGCTTCTTAAGGAATACCCCATACCCCTCCCTGACGATGACATGACCAACAGAACTGGGCAGACCACGTGAGGCACTGCTGTTTCTTTTAGATGTGCCATATTTATTGAGATGGTGGTGACAGATAAAAGTTACTTTTCCTATGTTCATCTACATTTTATTTAAAGGACAAAGATGGAATTCCTAGAATAAATCATTTAAAAAAACAGTCTCTCCTGGGCCGAGCACAGTGGCTCACACCTGTAAACCCAGCACTTTGGGAGGCCAAGTGGGTGGATCACTTGAGGCTAGGTGTTTGAGACCAGCCTGGACAACATAATGATATCTCTGTCTCTATAAAAAATAGAAAAATTAGCCAGGTGTGGTGGCATGTACCCGTAGCCCCAGCTGCTTTGAAGGCTGAGGTCAGATCAGTTGCAGTGAGTTATGCACTCTAGCCTGGGTGACGGAGCAACCCAGTGAGAGTTTACCTGACTTTGCTGGTGAGAAAATGGAGTGGCAGAGGAAAGTAACTTGTCCAGCCAAGCCCATGTTGGTAATAAGTGCAGAGCTGGATTGGAACCCTTGCCTTTTCCGCTGCCCACCCCTCCCACCAGCACTTCTGCAGTGAAAAGGGTAAGACGGGGGTGTTCCTAAACTTTACTTTCTTTGCTGGCTGGAAATGTCAGTACGAAACTTGTGATTTCACTGAAAAACATAAAGAACCATGGATTAAAATTCAGCAAGAAGAATTTACCCCTAGAAGAGTTGATCCTGTGGAAAGAGCAGCTTCATTCCCACTACCTGTGAAAACCAGCCTACCTTGCCCTCCCCATCACTGCTGGAGATGCTGTGTGGGCACATCTTCAATCTTCAGTGTGTGTTTCAGATGGATGCACAGGAACATGTACCGGCCGGGAGTGAGAGGGCTCTTGTGTGGGGCTTATTTACCCTGCCTGGTGAGGCAGAGGCTCGCGCCTCTTGCATTATGAAGGCCAGGCACAGAAGAGCTCCCAGCACAGAGCATCTCAGGGCAGCCACCACAGATCTGGAACAAATGAGCTTCCTGGCCTCAGGAGAGTCAGTGACTTGAGTTTGATATTAATGATAATAATGTTCCTCTGGGAGTAAAGGAGAAACACGAGCTATTGACAAAGATCACTTCCCCAAGTTTCTTGAGGATTTTCTGAAAGGCCAAATGGGATTTCAGAATAAAACCTTCCTAGGACCATGTTGAACTGTCAGAACTTCCAAAGAGTCTCCTGTTTGATACAAAGGTTGTTACCCATGAACTCCCTGACCTTGATGTGAAGGCCTCCCTCCCCCTGCCCACCCCTGGCTAACGGCTGCCCCACAGGGTCTGTGGTGCTGTTCTCTTCCTCATCTCTCTGTCCCCAGGTCTCCCTCCTCTCCTTAGCTGCCCTCCCTGCCTCAGATGCCCTCCTTTGCTCTCTCTGGACAGCCAGGTTCTATAGTTCAAGGCCTCTAGAGGTGGTCGTGTGGGGAGAGAAAGGGGGCGAGACACACCTTTAGGATTCCAGCCTTGTGCCCTGCTAATTCCCTGACTTTGAGCAAGTTACTTAACTTCTCTGAGGCTCTGCTTCCTTTGTTGCAAAATGAGTGTGGCCATGAGTCTCAGCCCAACCTCACTTTGCCCCCGGCTGGGCATGGCATAGACCTTGTGGGTCTATCCTGTTTGAATGGCAGATTGAGGAACCTTCTGGGAAAGACTCATCTTCAGAGAGGAAGGTGGCAGTTGTCAGGGGTGGGGAGAGAGGCCCTGTCCTCTGTCTGCCGTGGCTCTGCCCTATCCCCCTTCCTCCAGGTTTCCATGTGACCAGGTACATGGAGAAAGACAGGAGTGCAAAGCCTGAAGGAGCTGTTCCCCGTGGGAATCCTGTAAGCCTGGAAAGCAGCAGGGCAGTATTATTTTGGCACCCTCATCAGAATGGTATAAAAAAGAAAGACATTCTCCCTCCCTTCTCCCCAGATGTGCCTGGCCTCGTGCTGGTGACAGGTTGCTGGATAAATGCATGAATGAAATCCCTCTCCATCCCCCACCTCCTACCTTTTTTTGGTGTTCAAAAGTTTTGCAAGTTGTTCGAGGTTGCAGTCTCTTCTACACTGTCACTGTCCTTGCAAGTCCATGCTACACTTCTCTGCATCCTTAGTCACCTTGGCGCCCTTCCTTGCAGGATTTGTATACAGGTATTAGCAACTGAGCCACGTTCCCCAGGAGGTAGAGTTGGAAGAGCTTCTCAACTCTTGTGAGTCCCGTTTTCTTCCAGAGTCTCACTATAGAATCAGCCCTATTTTTTCTCTGACCTTTTGAACACCTGCCATTGTTAAGTATAGGCTTTTAAGACAGACGGTATACATCCACACCTCCTTCCCTGACAGTCAGGACTTCTAATCAGCGGTCTTTTCCTTCTAAGGGCTGGTCCCTTTAACTTTTACATTTAATTCTTGAAACTTAGGATCAGGTACCAAGGAGCAGCTACCTTTTGTAATCAGATCTATTCTGTAAGACAAACTTTAAATAGCAGCAGAATTTTTTCTTCAAATGAATTTTTACCTATAATTGCAATACAGAAAACATAAAATAATTGGTGGTCACAGAGCCCTACTCCCTCAGCCTCTCCTTTCTCATCTCAAGCAAAGCCTGAAACAAGCTTTATTCTAGGAGAGAAAGTTCTCAGCAGATGGAGAACTTTTCAGACACCCTGCTCAGAGAAGGTGGTTTCTGGAGCGTTTCTGGATTATCTTCCTACTTTGGATACCTGTCTGCCCCATTCACTTCTCCCCCTGATATTCAGGCTGTAGCATCATCCCTGCCTTCCACCAAGTACCCCACCCGAGTCTGAAGACATGAAACAAATTATAGATCTTTCTGACTTTTGGCTCTTCTAAGGTCAGATTTCCCCTCACTGATTGTTTATCCAGGAGTTGGTGTGATATTTCATTCATTCTTTTTTTTTTTTTTTGCAGTTTGGCTGGGCTTGAACCCGCCACCTCTGGCATATGGGGCTGGCGCCCTACTCCTTTGAGCCACAGTTACCTCCCTTCATTCATTCTTTATTTTTCCATGTGACAGGGGTTATTTCCCCCATTTTGCCAGACAGAGTTTCAGAGCAATTGAAAGTTTTAGTAACCAGCATAATGTCACAAAGCTAAGTGATGATAAAGCCAGAATTAAACCTCCAATTTTCTGATCCAAATCCAGATCTCGATCACTCATCACATCTATTATTGTCTTCCTGCCCCGGGAACTTGCAATGCAATTCTGGCAGAGTCACAGCAGACTCATGTTAAGGACACAGCCCCCAATAGGACTGCCCTCACTTCAGACACTAGGTGCAAGCTCTTGGGTTCCCAGGCCATCTACACATCTGGCCAACTGCTATCAGGTTTGATAATTTGCTGGGACAACTCCCAGAACTCATGAGAGTGCTATTTATAATTATCATTTTGTTACAAAGGATACAAATCAAGACCAGTCAAAAGAAGACATACACAGGGTTTCAAATGCTAATCTTCTGTGTCCTCAGAATGTGTCACCCTTCTGGTACATCAATGTATAACACTAACCAGGGAACTCACATGAGCCTCACTGTCCAGAGTTTCTATCAGATTCCATGATGTAGGCAGGCCTGATTGAATCATCAGCCACATGGTTGAACTCAATGCTCATCCTCCCTCTTCTCACCAGAGGTCAGGCTAAAACCATGTGATGCAACCAAAATCCTCTAATCACCTGGTTGGTCTTCCTGGTGTGGCCAGCTCTCACCCCGAGTCACCTCTTTAGCATGAAGTATCTGGGAATCTCCATGAGTCACCTTGTGAGCATAAACTATCAGGGGCCCACCATGGATAATGAAGATACTTGCATCACTCAGGAAATTCCAATGGTTTATTACATGGATCCTCAAACTTTTTAAACAGGGGGCCAGTTCACTGTCCCTCAGACCGTTGGAGGGCTGGACTATAGTTAAAAAAAACAAACAAAACAGAACTATGAACAAATTCCTATGCACATTTTACATATCTTATTTTGAAGTAAAAAAACAAAACGGGAACAAATACAATCACACCGCCTCATGTGGCCTGCGGGCTGTACTTTGAGGACTCCTGGTTTAGAGGGATCCTCCCAGAACAAGGAGCAACAGCCAGCCAGAGTGATTATTATACAGGAGGGCTCCCTTTGCTCTTTTTCTCCACCTCGTGTTGCTCTGCATAGCGTCTGGATGCCTATGAACAAGGAGCCGGGCCTTGTCACCCAATACCATCACTGTGTTCCTAAGTTGAAAATGACCTAGGGGACAGCCCACCTTTCTTCAACCACCTCATTGACTGATGGGTATAGAAAAATGCAGGGATTTTCTTTGGCTGTCTGAATGAAGGAGGCCATATAGCCATGCCTCCCTGACTCCAATTAGATCTGCTGGCCTTGGCTCTCAGTTTACCCATCCAGGCCATTCTGACATTACATTTGAGTAGCATTTCTGAGATTTTAATCACTCAGTGAGGGGTGCTCCACAGCTCTGAGAGATGGACAGGGCAATTCCAAATTCTCCCCCACCTTAAAAAAAAAAAAAATGAGGTAACAGGCTCTGAAAGCTTCTGTAATTTGCTGAGGTGAAGGAGCAGGCCTGGCAGGTAGGATTTAGAGCCAGGCACTCGTTCCTCAGCACCAGCCAATCTAACCCCATCCCCAGAGAGCCTGAGTTGAGTGATTTGATACAGATCACTTTTTTCTCCCCTGCCGAGTTGAGGCCTAGGCTGCTTTTTAGTTCCCAGCCTATCCTATTTGCCAGCTAATGAGACAAATTGTAGGCTCCATAAAAAATTAAACAGCAGCTGCTTCATTTTCTTCCTATTGAACTTTGAAATTACGACGCTCTCATTTACATGGCAGCTCAAGGTACAAATATCTGGGTTTGCAGGATCCAAGAGTCCTTACATTTAACCAGAATCATGTGTTTTTTTCAGATTGGCTGGTCTAAAATATTTTGAGAGCCATTCATCAACTGAACCATTAGCCATGCAAATGGAGCACATGATCCCTGCTCACCCTGTTGGCTACTAATTAATAATACCTTGCAGGTGGAGATACTACCTGTGGCTTCTCACTGGAAGAATAATATCAAAGAGATGAAATTAGAAAATGAATTGAGCTTAGAGCAAATTAGCCAACAGCTGAATCCTTGAGCATAAAGTCCTATGCCTTTCTTGAAGCAATGAGGTAGCAGATAGATACAGCATGCAGGCCCCACTCTTACCTAAGTCCTTAGTGCAGACTTTTATGTTTTGTTCTATTTTCTGGCCTACAGTGATAGTACAGGCTGCATTTTGACATTAGCAAAAGGGGAACCTATCTGTTTCTAGGTCATAGAAGTTTGGGGATTTTCTATAAAATTTTGCAAGAAAAACAACCACCACTAGCTGGGTATGGCTCCTCATGCCTTTAGTCCTAGCAAGGACTTGAGCTCAGGAGTTCCAGACCAGCCTTAGCAAGAGCAAAACCTTGTCTCTGCTAGAAATAGAAAAACTAGCCAGGCATGGTGACAGGCATCTGTAGTCCTAGCTGCTCAGGAGGCTGAGGAAGGAGAATCACTTGAGCTCAAGATACTGAAATTTCTGTGAGCTATGGTGACACCACAGCATTCTACCCAGGGCAATAGAGTGAGACTCTGTCTCAGAAAAAAAAGGAGGGAGAGAGAGAAAAGGAAAGAAAGAAAAGAAAGGAAGGGAGGAAGGGAAAGGGAAGAAAAAGAGAAGAACAACCACACCAAAAACTTGAGCATGTTTCTGAGAAGACAAGAATCTGTTTCCAATTTTTTCCTTGAATTCACCTTAATTTATTCTCATATTTGACTGTTCACAAATACCCTCCTCCTCCACCACTACTGCAAAGTGCCATTAAAACCATAAATTAGGGTAGAAATCTGCAGGTAAAAAGGGCCAATGCCTTGATGCCCGTTAGTGACGTATGGTTATTATTATTGTTATTTTTCAAAGCAAAGCTACTCAGCAGTAGCACAAGCTGCCTGGAGAACATCTTACATCATTTGTAGCATTTTCTTTTGTCCTCCAGGCAGTGGGCTGAAATCAGAAAGAAGGATATTTGTTTTGGGAACTGGTGGTATTTCATCAACCTGTTTCTGGTTCCCCTCCTTTCTCCACAAACCAACTAACTCCACTGACAGCATATTCATAATACAGTGCTTTGGAAATTAAGTAGCTTCAGATAGGCTGTAACGGTTCATTATCAATCCCAACCAGACGGCTGGTTTTTCTTCAGCATCCCTCTGAGTTCTCTCCAAATCTCATACCTGCCTGGTGTGAGCAACATTTGTTTTGAGCATGCTATAAAGTGCACAAGCACATTCTGATGTCAGTGCCGCAGATCTGCAGGGTCTTGGGCGGCTCAGAATGAGCCCTGCTCCTTAGGCAGGGAGATGATTTAGGGGGACCACTGAAGGTTATGTTATTTGCAGGTGCCTCTGTGGAATTTAATACCCCCCAGCGCAGAGGTAGACCTCTGTGCCACCCTCCTCCAGAGGAACCTCAAAACCTTTGTTTTGAATCTTTGTGTGTGTCTGTAGATGGCAAAGCAAGCCATTTCTTGCCCTCCTCCAATTTAATAGTTGTGTGTTATCAGAGTTCATTTACAACAAAACATTTTTCCTCGATTATGAATATTCATTGTAGAAAATTTGGAAATAAACCAGAAGTGCATAAAGAAGAACATAACCATCCCCCCCCCAATCAACATTTAATCTCCAAAAGCACAGTTAATATTTAGGTATATTTCTTTTTCATTCTTTTTTCCATGTACACACATCTATTTTGTATATTCATGAAAACCCCATCATGTAATATACATTGTTTTGTGGGGAATTGTTCCATAATCATTTGATGATTACAAAATCTTCAAAAACATAATTTTAATGGTTTCAGAGTCTTTTATCATATTGTTAGTAATTATTTGGGCCCAGATGCCTCATGTACAATGCTCCTGAGAAAGTGCTGTCTGACCAACATGTTCAGGAATTGATGTGCTATGAGGTTCTAGACAAGGGCTTCCAGTGGAAGAAACAGGGAGTCCATGTCCTTTTTGCAGCCCAAGGTCACACTTAGCATGCTGACTATGCTTACATAAGAATCACAGTATTGGACTCAGACGCTGGCTGTTACACATAGGGTACTGTCTAGGTCACTGATCTTTCTGTTTGCAGGCATGGACACAGGGCTGTTCGCTGATGGCCATGCAGGACCATCGGACTCAATGAAAGAAAATAAACAGGTTTTTCAGGCCTGCACTCAAGAGTGTCCAGCTCCAACTAATCACCACTGGGCCATGAGGGAGGCTGCCCAGAAGTTCCAGGCTTGTCCAGGTGCTGTCTGGCCATGGTCCTGTAGGAGTTCTTTGTGTTGACCAGATGTTAGAAGTCAGCAACACTGTAGCTAATGTGGCACTCTATAAGCAACATACATCAGGCAGGAGAAACCAAATTACCTGTGTTTTTTGAATGACCAAATAAGGTCAGAAAATTCTGCTAGTCAAAGATACATCAGAGAGTTATTCAAAAAGACCAGTCCTTTGGCAGAATATGTTTTGCCCTTGGGAATGATTTTCATCTCCATCTCATACATTCTACAGTAGCTGCTACCACAGTAGCTTTTTCCTGTTCACACTAATTTTACGTATCAGGAATGAGGTTTAGTGTGGCACTAAGAGCCAAGAAATGTCACCGTCCTGTTTTTCTCTATAAATGCAACCCAGTCAGCATCTTGGCCACTGCTCTTCTGGGAGGGCTTAGGTTGCTCCCTCCTGCTCACTGAAGTCCTTCCTGTGACCTGAGCACCACCAACCCAGTGCTCTGGTGCATGAGTAGAACCTGTGGTGGTCTTATCTCCCCCCTCCTGTCCCTCTCCAGGGCCTCTGTCCTCCATTCTGTTTACCCCAGACGTGGCTTTCTTCTGCTAACAAAGATAACTAATAATTAATAGGTGGATAGCACAGTGCAACATATAAATGCAATACTTTGTGAATATTCAAAAAGAGGCTGACCTATGTGTAATAGTGTGCAGAGATCTTCAGGGAGGTTGGGGACAGTGTGTGTACTATGCTACCTCTTTATTTTTAATTTTATTTTGAATCCTTGGTTTGTTGCAGCAAGTTTTTTCTTTTTGTTGTTGTTTTAGAGATAGAGTCTCACTCTGTTGCCCAGGCTAGAGTGCCGTGGCTTCAGCCTAGCTCACTGCGACCTCAAACTCCTGGGTTCAAATGATCCTCCTGCTTCAGCCTCCCAAGTAGCTGGGACTACCTGCACCCACCACATATGGCTAGTTATTATTTTTAATGTTTTGTCCTGCTAAGTTTGGAGTTGGTTTGTTGAAAAAGGAAGGAAAAACAACCATCTCTCTTTCTGCATCAGAAGAATATTTCCCTCATTTTCTTTTTCTTTTGAAACAGAGTCTCACTCTGTTGCCCTGGGTAGAGTGCCATGGCATCACAGCTCACAGCAACCTCATTCTCTTGTTCTCAAGCCATCCTCTTGACTGAGTAGCTGGGACTATAGGTGCTCACCATAACATCCAGCTAATTTTCCAGCTCAGGCTGGTCTAGAACTCATGAGTTCAAGGGATTCTCCCATCTCAGCCTCCACAGTGTTAAGATTATAGGCATAAACCACCAGCGCCTGGTTTCCCCAGTTTTTTATAGTCAGAGATTAATATTCTACATAAATCTGGTTGAACAAATTCATATAGCCATCCTAATGAAGAAATCATTTATATTTCATCCTTATTAAGAGGAGATCTTTCTATTTTGCAATTTTTTCTTGGAGATACATTTTGTAGTGTTCTGAAGTTCAAGTGCCAGCAGGTCAAGGTGCCATTCCAGAAGGGAACAAATGTGTTGTTGCCCCCTCCGAGGTTTGTTCCTCTGCCTTTGGAGGAGGAACACACCTGCATCAGGGACCTGGGTCCTAGTGCCTCTCCGCGGGGCTGTGGGAGGAGGCATGGTCTTTTAGATTTTCTGGTCTCAAATTTCTCAGCTACAAAATAAGGGAAATCATTTAGATGAATTCCAAGGTTCTTTCCAGAAATAAAATCCTATAATTTCTGTATTCCTGAAAAGATATATATGCTTACCTATTATTTTTTTGTTTTCAGAATTTTTTTGAAATATTTTATCTCTTTGACTTAAAGAGCCTCATAATGGAGACAGGTGATAATATTTTGCATTTAAAATAAATTACTAATTGTTATCACCAGGAAATGGGAGCTGGTGATGAGATACTATTTAATAAAATTATACTGCCATGCTCAGATAAAAAGAATCTGCTGGCACAAAAATCTCAACAATTGATTGATAAGCAGTTCCCGTTGCTTTGACCGAAGACAGCTAATTCTCAGGGTGATGGAAGAGAAATGGTGGTTGCTAAAATATCTGGGCAAGATTTTTAAGGTAAAATTTATTAATATAAAGGAGATAGAGGCAAGACTTTCCTCAAGCTAATCATCTTAAAAACAAACAAACAGAAACTCCAAAGCTTTAATCTCTTTCTTACTTGACTAAGCATGGGCCAAGGTTCACCTGTCAGTAGGCCCATAGATAACCCTAGTCGTAAAAGAGGACAGTCTTCTGGTACATACTGTCCCAGGTCAGCCTGTGGTTTCCTGTTTCCTTTAGCATCTTCTGTTTCACAGAGATTTCTTTCTCCCCATCTCCAACCCCCACCCCCTCTAAAGTCTCAGCAGCACTTAAGAATGTAAATAGAGGGAGGCTGAGGCAGGAGAATTGGCTAAGCCCAGGAGCTGGAGGTTGCTGTGAGATGTGACGCCACAGCACTCTACCAAGAGTGACATAGTGAAACTCTGTCTCTGAAAAAAAAAAAAAAAGAATGTAAATAGAGATTGAAAACCACACATATGATCTGGATCTATTTTATGAATGAGCTATGGAAAGGAGGAAATAGGAAGTACCATATATACTTGAGTATATACGGTATTTCTAAAAAGGAGTGTTTGAAATTGTTACTATTAACCGTTGGATTTTCATAAAGCAACTGTGAGGACTAAACCTATCAAACGGTTATACTGATCTCTGAATGAAATCGGGTGTGTAAAATGCTTTGTAAACTATGAAGTTGTATCCATGTAGAAAACATATTTTAGTATTTCTCTAAAGCTTTTGCTTACAGAAAAGAAAGAAATATGATTAAGAAAAACAACAACAAATAGTCTTAGGCATTTTAAGACTTCATTCTTAAACCACCATTTTTCTTTTTTAGTTTTATAATAATTATTTTTTTTTTATTGTTAAATCATAGCTGTGTACATTAGTGCAATTGCCTGTACCCACATTTTTCTTTTTTAGACCACCCATGAATTTTCTTTGGGGGTGCTTCAGTCAAAGTGCTTTGTGCTTTGGGAGCTTGTTACCAATTCTTATCAAGAAGAGACTAGAAATTGTGGAATTTCGAAATGGAAGAGACCTGAGAAAACAATCTAATTGCTTCATTTAGCATTATGTTATTAACACTGAGAAAGATGGCTCGGTACCTATAGTTCAGTGGCTAGGGTGCCAGCCACATACACTGAGGCTGGCGGGTTCGAATCCAGCCCAGGCCTGCCAAACAACAATGACAACTACAACCAAAAACAGCTGGGTGTTGTGGCGGGTGTCTATAGGCCCAGCTACCTGGGAGGCTGAGGCAAGAGAATCGCTTAAGCCCAAGAGTTTGGGGTTGCTGTGAGCTGTGATACTATGGCACTCTACCCAGGGCAAACAGCTTGAGACTCTGTCTCAAAAACAAAAACAAAAAACCAGAAAGATCAAATTTACTTGTCCAGGATCACAGACTTGGCTAGACAAGCAAAATTTTATTATACTTGATAAGGATTTATTTTGGAAAAAGAATCACATCTTTATCCATATCAGTCATGTTATTTTTAAAAAGTTTATCCATGTATTACTCAAATATTTTGACACTTGAGAATCCTAAAAAATTTTCTAAAATATCAACTGGAAAATTTCTGTGCTACCATCCTCCTGATTTTTCTGATGAATTGTTTTCTGTGCTTGCTTTTTTCCAAATAGATAAAGGTTTATTCTTCTTTCCATGCTATGATATCATAGTCTGGAATAATTGTTTTCTTTTATGGAGTGGTATCATGAGACTGGAGTGAAAATCACATTATGAGTTAGCATTGTTATCAGTTTTATTGGAGCTGAAACAGAGTGAAAGGATTTAGGAATAATTGGGTAATCAAAGTGAATTAAATCAAGAGAGGGGAAAATATCAGTTCTGGCATCAAATGGGGACTGCCATGACTTCCACATCTGTGGTCTTTATCCATGTTAATAAAGCCTAAATTATGCTATTAAGAGTTATTTTTATGATGTTTACTTGCTCAGACATAGCAGACTTTATATTCATTTCTGAATATTTCTTGCAACATTAAAACATTCTCAATATTTCTAGGGAAAAAGTTACATAACCTGATTAGCATCCAAATATTTAGAGTTGATACTATGTTTATAAACACCGGTGCAGCAGTCATGCAGTTTCTGGGTGACAGAATCCCAAACTGAGCCGTCAACCCACATAAATGCATTCTGCATCCTTCAACTAATTGTTGTGTCTTCAAAAAGCCAGATTTAAGTGATGTATTGTTAGGATAAATTTGCTTTAATAAAGAGCATGTCATGGTATCGGTATGGCAGAAATATCGCAGTCTAGCTTCCTGCCTTTCCTTTGATGTATTTCCCAAGGGATACTGCTTTGCAGTGAAAAATCTGTTTAGACTAATAAATGGTAACAGTAATCAGCTTCCCTTTCCCCCCCAAGATACCTCTTAAATATGTAAGTGATAATATTATGAATTATGGAAATGACGTAGCAAGTTCACAAATAAGAAAATTAATTTAGAAATCTTTGATTTCCTTTGTTGAATTTGTGTGTGTGTGTGTTGTCTGTCACTGGGAAATTTGTCTTAAACCTCTTGTTCAGAGCTGTTTCCCCAGGTGTCTTAGAATCCTTGGTGTTTCTGTTTGTTGGTTTGGTTTTGGTTTTGGTTTGACTCGTTGATGCCCAGGGACACACACACATCCCTGTTCCCCAATCAGGGGCTACTTTGGAGCACAGAAGAGACCACAGGGGAGGCTTCCACTGGAGCCAGCTGCTGCCTCTGGCTCTGAACAAAGGCCAGAGCTGTGTGTGTGCTGCAAGCTGCTGGCCTTCAGACCTCCCTGTCCTCCAAACTTGGCTCCTGAAGAAGTCAGAGCTCAGTTCCCTGGAGGTCTGAGTGTCAACTACTAACTGTCACAGCTTAACTTTGTGGCTAAGAGAAAGACTCTGTTTAGAAGTACTGATGCTTGTTCCTCAGTTCGATCGTCATTGTTAAAGACCTTTAGTTCGAGGGAGAGTTAGGAAAAAGGATAGGAAGGAAAATGTTCTGAAAAAAATATTTTTAGAAATTAATGTGACTCTGGGAATTTAGGAAATTGCCTCCATGCAAAGCTATCTGTTTTTATTCTTTTTCTTATTTATTTATTTATTTATTTATTTATTTATTTATATTGTTAAATCATAGCTGTGTACATTAGTGCAATCAAGGGGTACAATGTGCTGCTTTCATATGCAATCTGAAATATTCTCATCAAACTGTTCAACGTGGCCTTCATGGCATTTTCTTAGTTATTGTATGTAGACATTTATATTCTGCATTTAGTAAGTTTCGCCTGTACCCATTCTAAGATGCACCGTAGGTGTGGCCTCACCCATTACCCTCCCTCCACCCTAATCTCCCCTCTCCCTTCCCCTCCCTTGGCCCTTTCCCCATATTCCTGTGCTATAGTTGGGTTATAGCCTTCATGTGCAAGCTATAAATTAGCTTCATAGTAGGGCTGAGTACATTGGATGCTTTTTCTTCCATTCCTGAGATACTTTGCTAAGAAGAATATGTTCCAGCTCCATCCATGTAAATAAGAAAGAGGTAAAGTCTTTCTTTAAGGCTGCATAATATTCCATGGTATACATGTACCACGATTTGCTAGTCCATTCATGGGTAGATGGGCACTTGGGCTTCTTCCATGACTTAGCAATTAGGAATTGGCCTGCAATAAACATTCGGGTACAGATGTCTTTGTTATATTGTGACTTTTGGTCTTCTGGGTATAAACCTAGAAGAGGAATTATAGGATTGAATGGCAGGTCTATTTTTAGGTTGCTAAGTATTCTCCAAACATCCTTCCAGAAGGGACATATTAGTGGGCATTCCCACCAGCAGTGTAGAAGTGTGCCCTTTCCTCCACATCCATGCCAACATCTCTGGTTTTGGGATTTTGTTATGTGGGCTACTCTTACTGGGGCTAGGTGGTATCTCAGAGTAGTTTTGATATGCATTTCTCTGATGATTAAGGATGATGAGCTTTTTTTCATGTGTTTGTAGATTTTGCACCTGTCTTCTTCAGAGAAGTTTCTCTTTAAGTCCCTTGCCCACCCGGAAATGGGGTCATGTGTTCTTTTCTTGCTAATATATTTGAGTTCTCTGTGGATTCTGGTTATTAGACCTTTATCGTAGGTATAGCCTGCAAATATTTTCTCCCATTCTGAGGGCTGTCTGCTTGCTTTACTCACTATGTTCTTGGCTGTGCAGAAGCTTTTTAGTTTGATCAGGTCCCAATA
>CAUYPK010028457.1:0-45508 GCA_963574355.1 Loris lydekkerianus | reverse complement strand
AACCAACCACTTATCATCGTTTTAAACAATAAACATACAATTCTTTATTACTATCAACAGAGCATTGTGTATTCCGAACCACACAGATTGGCTGATATCCATCCACTGAGCATGGTTTATAACCAACCACTGAGCATGGTGTATAACCAACCCCTGAGCATGGTGTATAACCAACCACTGAGCATGGGGTATAACCAACCACTGAGCATGGGGTATAACCAACCACTGAGCATGGTATATAACCAACCACTGAGCATGGTGTATAACCAAACACTGAGCATGGGGTATAACCAACCACTGAGCATGGTTTATAACCAACCACTGAGCATGGGGTATAACCAACCACTGAGCATGGGGTATAACCAACCACTGAGCATGGGGTATAACCAACCACTGAGCATGGTGTATAACCAACCACTGAGCATGGGGTATAACCAACCACTGAGCATGGTGTATAACCAACCACTGAGCATGGGGTATAACCAACCACTGAACATGGGGTATAACCAACCACTGAGCATGGGGTATAACCAACCACTGAGCATAGTGTATAGCATCTCCTATACCTCCTCTGCTCTCACCATGAATTCATCTTCCACCCAAATATGCCAGAATCAATCCTGCTGTGTCTTTATTGCCATCTTATCTGTACTCACCAGGAGTCCAAGCATCCCAGGATATTTAAATGACCATAACTTATCCCTTTAACCCATCAGATCCCTCAGTCTGACACAATCAGTCTCCCATTTCTTTCCAAAGTCTCACCCTTCGAAAAATCTTCAATAGACTGTATTCTTTGGAATTTGCAGTCCATCATTACCAAAATTACAAGTATTCAATATTTTCTTCTACTGTTTCCTTAAACTTAGAACTTGAATAAAAAACTGACTTCCCTGATGACACAGCTTCCTTTATTGACCCCAATGAGAAGAACTCTTTTCCATTCTCCATTGGATCTAGGGTAGGGCATGGAGAGCCGGTTCTCATTCTCTTTTTCCCTCCCTGCTCTTTCGAAGACATTTTTCCTAATTAAAAAATCTCAACTTTGTTTGAAGCATACACCAACCCAATGTCAATATCCTAATTGCCCTCATCATCTGCTAAATCGAATTTGTTTCTTCTCATTTCTTACAATTTTTTTGCTGGCAGATTCCTATATTTTTCTCTCTAGTGTTGCCATTATTTTTGGTGATTTCAGAATTCATATGGGTCCAAATCCTGTTCTTTCAGTTGCTTAACTTTTTGTTTCTTTTTGTATTTTTTGTAATCTTTTCTTCTACTTGACTTCAACCAATCATGTCTTTGGTCATCTCCTAGAACTTGTCACCATCAAAAAGAGTGCACACTAAGGTCAAGCACAGTGGCTCACACCTATACTCCCAGCACTCTAGGAGGCTGAGGCAGGTGGATTGCCTGAGTTTGGGAGTTGGAGACCAACCTGAGCAAGAGTGAGACCCCATTTCTAAGATAAATAGGTGGCATTGTGTTGGGCACTGTTGTCACAGCTACTGGGAAGGCAGAGGTAAGAGAATCACTTTCAGCCCAACAGTTTGAGCTTGCTGTGAGCTGTGATGCTACAGCACTCTACCAAGGGCAGGAAAAAAAAAAAAAAAAAAAAAAAAAAAAAAGAAGAGAGCACTTTCCCAAACCTCAATCACTAGCATCTCATGTTCAGATAGCCACCTCCTATCTTTCCATCCCTTTCAGATCTCAAGAACCCTTTTCACTTTCTCCACACTCTATCCAACTGTCTTGATTCTCCTCACAATCTGTTCCTTGTTTTCACCTTCAGCTCCTTTGCTTTCTTCCCATTTGTTCAGCTTACCTGGCAGACCCCATCCTGACTCTACACATATTAGATTCCTAAAATAAAGCAGTAGAATGTGGCTTGAGAAACATGCACAAGTGAACTGACCAGTGTCATACCACTGCCACCATGGACCTCCACACTGATCAGAAATCCTATCAACACCTCCTACCAACCATGTCTTCTCCTCTCTACCTAAACATTCACCCTACCCTGCTCCTTTTCACATTCTGTGAATCTACATGCCATTTCATTTAAAAATAGTATGGACACAATGAAAAGAAAACTCCTTTATCTTCCTATCACCAAATCTACCAACCCAGTTGCCTTTTAACATGGATGGTATCTCCCTGTTCTTAACTGGGGCCAAACCATCCATCTGTACCCTGCAGTCTCTGTCCTCTGTCTCATTTGAGCACTGTGCTCATGAATCTCTACTAGATCACCCCGCCAGAGGACAGACATGCTATACTATATCAACCCATCTGTTCTCCAAAAAGACCCTCAGAAAGTCTAAATATTAGAAAGGAAAGCTATGCTTGTGGTATCAGTTTGCAAACTTGGAAGAGATAGTCTCCGATATGTTCAACGATGCTCTCTCTTTGAAGGGGGAATGGGCAGGTTGGGTTTTATCCCTGACAGGGCATGTATTATATAATAGGGTTACATATATATAGCAGTCTTGGGAAAATCTATACATATTTGTGAGGGGAGTTGAGCATATGTGTAATGGGTACACATATATGTAACATACACCCAAGTTCACTTCAGGATGAGATTTCAGCATTAAAACATGGCAGAATTTGGTTCTTTATGTCAAAAGATGAGCTATAGGGTAATGAGCTGGCTAGAATTGACTTGAGGTCAACCCTTGCTTATCTGGAATGAATGTTTGTAAGGCCAGTCCTCTGCTCAAAGTCACAGTGGGCTATGTTGTAAGTCAGAGTTAGGAAAGAGCTGATAATTTGCCTAGGAAGTTTAGCAAAGGTATGGTTTTCCTTGTCACAAAAAGAATTGCGGAAGTTGCCATGCCAGCTGAGCCATGAACGCTTTGGGCTCATAGGCAACTTTCCTTTCCTTGACCTTAGTTGATAAAGCAGGATCTAATTTGGTCTCTCTGGTCATGCATGTAAAAAATCAACTTCTAGCTAGGGGAAGGAGAGAGGAGAGAGAAGGGAGGGCATTTGGGGGATCTCACCTAATGTGCACAATGCAAGGTTATATTTCAAAATAACTAAGAGTAAATTTTAAATGTCTTACTACAACAAAGAAGTAAGTGAGGTTATGGGTATGTTAATCAGTTTGATTTAAGCCTTCCACATTGTATATCGCATCATCACATTGCACTCATCACGTTGCAAAAGAGTAGAAAAAATAAACTATAGCAATGGTCCCATATTTCTTTTTCCCTTCGTAGCAAAACTCCCTGAATAATATGTCCGGTCTCCTTCCATTGTAGTCTTTTATCAATCCACTTGTTTTGAGCTTTCATCTCCACCCCTTCCATCTTGCTAAATTTAATGGTCAATTGTCATTCTAAATGTAATGGTCATTCGTCACTTTAGAAATCCTTTTAATATCATATGAGCTGAATCTCCCTTAATGCTTATTTTGTTGTATCATAATGATTTGTCTACTCTGACCTCAACTTATAAAACATAAAGACTGTGTCATATTTGTCTCTGCAGAGCCTTGCACAATCCTCATACATAGAAGAAGCTGAAGAAATATTTGTTCAATAAATGCATGACAAAATAAGAGGGGTATCATTGGTTAGTAATATCTGCAGAAATTACATCTACAGACTTCTTCAAATGGTCATCTGTCATCAGTTCTGAGGATCTAGGAACCCAGGGAATAGCAAACATAAAAAAGTCAAGAGAACAAAGTGGGGAACAGTATGTTAGTCAAAGGAAAAAGAAAAAGGTGGCCCAAGTAGAAAAAGACAGGAAAAACAGCAAGAACTACAAAGATGAAAACTGAGGAACATGAAACATTCTCAACACTCAAGTAGGACAAACGTAATATTAAAATGACTAAAAATGAACTATATCTAGTCTCTTCCAGTTTCACAATTAAAGCAGGTGACATGGGAGTAAGCATGACAACATTCAGTTAATGCAGGTAGTTTGACAAAGGTCACACAACTAGCAGTAATATTGGGATTCAAATCCAGAACTCATAACCCCTGTGCTGTGTCACAATGCATATTATATTCTCAAAGCAGAGAAGGAGGCATGTTGTTCTAAGTTTCATCAAGAAGGCGAACAACTCAATAGGAAAATAAAGTGGAGTGGATTTCTTCCTTAAAAAAAAAAAAAAGAACAAACACTGTAATCATTTTACTTTTCAAGTTTAAGCTGTTTACTCATCTCCAGCTATTATCAATCATGAAGTGATTGTGAGGAAGGATACTTCAAGGTTAAATGCAGGGGAAACTGCCTTCATCTCTGGAAAACTGCCAAAGGACCCATGTACAGTGCATTTATCTGCAGTGCGTAATTGCAGCTTTTATAAATAAGATTAAAAAGAGCTTTGATAGTCTATGGAAGCCCTTGTTTTCTTGGGGGATATTTTACAGGTGGCCAGTGTTCTGCGAAGTGGGCGTATCTGCTGCTTCAGCATAAACACAGAGCTCTGCGATTTTGCCAGGAGAGAAGTAAATTATTTGTCAAAATAGGACCAAATAGGGAACTCAGAAGTTGAAGGTTCTTAATAACTGTTATTGGTTGATATTCCTGCATTTTTTGAGCTCAGCCACCCCAAATATCTACTGTATGATTAAAAACAACATCTGTGTAAAGGTGCTGCCAGAATGCAGATGTTTCTGGAGTTATATCGTGCACCAGGATGTATGGAGAGATTACTGCATATTGAATATATCCCTGCTAGTGATTTAAGTCATTATTGACTGAAGTATACGTGGTAATCCTCATCTACTTTTTCCATTCTAAAATGTATGTGCTTAGCATTTTTGAAATCATGGTATAGTTTATGATCAATGTGGGTCATAGTTTAACTGGTAGCACTTTTTCTTTCAGATGTAAAATAATAGTGTGACTTACATGGATGCCATCCTGGTTTCAATAAGATAAATGCTAAGCATACACGTAGTATGAGTAAGAAAATGTAAGCTTATTTTTTAATCTTCATTTCACCTGGTTTGCCAAGCTGAAGTTCTAGAGGATTTTTCTCTATTTCACAAAGCTTCTTTTTGACATTTCAATGCCTTTTCTCACCTTCCTGTCATTTGCCACTTAAATTTCGGCAAGGACCAGGTACACCTGGTGGCTTCACGTCTTCCCACTTGTTCACCACCAGCATTTCCTCACACAATGCTTGAGTGCACTTCTTCTCTTTAAGATCTGCACTTGCCTTTCAATTAGCAAATTTAAAGACCTCTTAATAGCTATTGACACTATCAAACATCCCCCTACTCCATCTCGGCCAGCGGGGTAGCTGTATCAGAGAACCACAGATAAGGTGGGTTGCAAACATGTTTTCTCATGGTTAGAGGTTGCAGGTCCAAGATCAGAGTACCAACATGCTCAGGGGTGCTGGCCCTCTTCTGGACTGCAGATCTCCAGCTGCTCACTGTATCCTCACATGTCAGAAAAGATTTAGCTAAGGAGCTCTCTGGGGTCCCTTTTATAAGGGAACTCAATTCCATCCATGAGGATTACACATTTCGTGGGGACTAAAACATTTAGTCCGTAACATCCCTCTTCTGAAAACTCTCTCTTGTCTCCCATAACGGCCTACTTTTCATCTGTGTCTGGGCCCTTCCTTGCTGACTTTACTCCTTTCTCAAGCTCCTATAATAGAGACATGGCTTAAGAGTCAGTCTTCAGCTCTCTGCTCCTCTCTCCAAAAATCAACACATCTCCCGTCTTCAACTATGTGTCCCTATGTAAGTAATCCTAAAAGATTAATTTCTAGCACGTCTCTCTCCTGAATGATGTCCTTTCAATTTTCTTTTTTTTTCTGTTTTCACATCAGCTGAACACGGAACTCATTACGTTTCTCTGGCACCAGTTGCCCTCCTGATTTCTGGGGATCTGACGCTAGTGTCATCCTCATTCTCCCTACTTCCTCTGCGTATGTGTCCATGTCACTTTTGATTGTCTTTTTCTCTGTCCCTTGAATTTACACCTGATTATTCACTGGGCACCATGGGAGCTTTCTTCCAAATGTTTATTTTGTTTGACTTTCATTTTCTACTCTGATTTCCACCAACGTGGCCCAAACCCATGCTTCTGACCAGTGATCACTGTGGAAAATCTGAGTCCCTGAGAAGCAACAGGGGGTTGCCCAGCTCTCCATCTCTACCAGCCAGCCTGCTGGTACTTGAGGTTGGAGCCCAAGCTCCGTGTTTGTTATGCAAGAGTTCCTCAATAGCTATTAGCCTAGATGCATGGAATTGTGTCATTACAACACCCAACAGTAAGGAAACCTGGGAGACAGAATGATGTTGGTATTGCTGTCAGATACCAAGAAGTCTGAAGGGTGAGCTGGTAAGGAAAAACCATGCTGAGTTTGGTTCTGAGTGTGGATAAAAGCAGGAAAGATATCTTCAAAAGATCATCCATCATCAGTTCTGAGCCAGAAAAGGATTGGGCTTAAATTCTGTAAGAATCTCAACCTCTTGTCCTGCCTTCTCACGCCTGCTAAAACCTTTTTCTTTTTGGTATGTGAAATGCCAATGTGATTGATTGGTTAAAAATCTCAGTATATTTCTGTTTCAAGCCTTTTGGGGTTGTTAGAAAACTTTAAAGAAGTTTTGAGGCAAATGCATGAAAATAATTCTATATGTTCATACTGTATGAATGCAGTAAAAGATGGGGAGATGGACTTTTGATAAGTTTATATTTAGCTGAACCTCTTCAAATGTATCTTTAAAGGGGGGCAATAAAACCTGGCATCCTTACATTGTTGTGCTGTCAATGTACCCTCTGCTTATAAGCACACACAGAGGGTGCCAAAAATGTATACACATTTTAAGAAAGGAAAAAACTGTATGAAAATTGTAATCCTCAAGTCACATTTGACTCCTGCAATTGCAAGATGTGCTCAAATGTGATTCATATTCATCTTTTGTTATTGAACCATAGTGAGTATGGTTTTCATACAGGTTTTTCCATTCTTAC
The DNA here is from genome assembly GCA_963574355.1 of Loris lydekkerianus. NCBI lineage: Eukaryota > Metazoa > Chordata > Mammalia > Primates > Lorisidae > Loris > Loris lydekkerianus. The sequence goes on along the minus strand of CAUYPK010028457.1, from coordinate 38,554 downwards.
ATTTTTATGGCACCCTCTGTATATAAACGTGCAGTAATCTGACGTCCGATTTCACTTTTCCCAGTTCAGAGTCCCGTCCCAGGAGAATTGTGAAGCAGAGAAAGTTTATTGCTCCTTTTTGTACCTGTTCTGCAAGACCCACCTGAAAGCAAAGGGTGACCACATATTGTCCCCAAATCAGCATTCCTTCCAAAGATTGTAACCTTCTCTCCTCCGCTGTCCTCCGAAAGTATTTCCAATCTCCCTTCACCCTTGGCCTCATAAAAACCCAATTCAAATGCAAACTAACTCTTATCTAGATAGCAATGAGTGAAGTGAGCTAACAAATCGACTCACACTAAGTGTCAATGAATGGTGGCCAACATGACCCCCATGAGAGTTGACCCCCACTTCTTTTCTTGTTTAAAAGCAATATATTAAATAGCATGATCTGTAAATTATATAGAACACAAATGTCAAAGAAGGGGGCCATTTCTAATTATTGCATAACATTTCATTATATAGTTATTAATAATTCCATAGGACTCTTGGACTCAAGAGTCCAAAAAAGGAGATTGGTTAAATTAATTCCTTGTAATAGCATACTAATAATAACATAGAACTTCATTGACTTGGAAAGAGTTCATGAATATTATTAAATTTATAGAAATGTTGCAAGATCATATAATCTTATGGTGTATAATCTAAGAGCGTTCCATCCATGTCAATTAAATCAGCATCTGGAGGTGGGGAGGGAAAAAGGCAAGCAGAGCTGGGCAACATATACAATTATATATATTGTACAGATAATATCCTTGCGGTCGTGGTGTGCGTGTATGTGTGAAAAGTTGTGCATGAATATATTAATAATTATTGTTTAAAGTTATCAAATTATTTTTAATCAATAGTATTTTCCTCTGGATTTTTAGATTTTCATGTAGTAATTAAAGCCTCAATATTTGAATTAAATAAAGTTAGGGGAAAGGAATGTTTGTCTGGGAGGGGGAGAAGTTGTATACCTGTTGACAAGAGGGAATAGAAAATACTTAGAGGGAAACATTTTACTTATACAAAGAGGGTTCAGCAAGTCCCCACCCAAAGGGAACAATGCCCGGGTCTATGGCACACTTCCAAGATGAAGGATATGACTACAACTCGGGCTTTACTTGACAAATGCAAACAATGGAACCTAAATGTGTGTGCTCTCATATTAATCTGACATTTAAAAAAATCTGCGATTGATTCATTTATCCAGCTGGTGTTTGTGGGATGTCTGCCGTATGCTGAGCCTGTCCTGGGCACTATGAAAATCAAGGATGAGCAGGTGGATCTTATTTCCACTCGTGTGCATTCCGTTGTTTAACAGAAGAGATAGACGGACACCAACTGTATTCCTGCACAGCCCACAGATGGTGCAAGCACAGTACAGGGAATGCAGGACAGCTGAAACAGAGGCCTGACTAGAATTCAGCTGGTGGAAGGACAGAGGAAGAGTAATGCCAGCAATGGGAACCAGGTCCAAAGACCCTGGCTGGGAGGGAGCCTGACACTTTCCACTCGAGAGGAAATGATGGAAGGTTGGTGGAGCTGAGGCCCAGGGAGGACAGGGCAGGAGGTCCTTGAGAACAATCCCAGTCTTTTTTGCCACGATGATTTTGCCTTACAGACTTTGCCTTCCCTTCTTTCCTTTCATTAGCAGGCACTTCAAACCTGCATCTGTTAGGTCAGGTAGGTGATATAAAGAAGATTTCTGTTAAAATTAAAATTCTAAATTGTTTCTTGATTCTCCTCAACCCAATTTCTTCAATGCTTTCTGGTCTGTTTGTGTTGGTCTGAGTGACCTTGCTACCCAGGGGTCTGCTGATGAGAGAAGGGCAGAAGTAAGTACAGCCACCTTTTAGCATCTCCACAAACAGGTCATGCTCAAGTTGAAAAACACCCTGAAAAAAAATAGTGCCTTGATTATTATCCCTATCATTTTCCCATATCATTTACACCAAGGAGATCTGAAATATTTTCAAACCTGGGATAGAGAGTGATTTTGCAGGGGTATTTCAGAGGGAATGCAGATGTCAGCCATATACAACATGCCCTATAAATTCTGTCTCAACACAGGTTCTTGTGACCTTAATGAAGTATTTACTGTGACTATAACAACGTGAGATGGATTCAGGGATTTTTTTTGTTTGTTTGTATTTCCAGAATTTGTGTATTTTAGTGGCATTGTTTTAATCTCCTCTATCAGACTGCATAATTAGAGTAGGCAGGAGGTGAAAGAGTTGTGACAGTATAAATCCCCTTTCACATTTGTTTGTTCTCTTGCATATCAAATAGAATAATCTTAAGCAGGAGGAGGAGGATGTCAGGTTGCAAAGTTGGACTCTGAGACCTCCTAAGCTGGGGATTTTCGGGGGGCTCCAGGTAGTAAATGGGAGCTGTTGTGTTTTTACAGTCTGCGTTTCAATGAATACACATTCTTCAAGAGCAGAGAGACAGATTTTACCAAATGGTGAACTTTCCAAAGGTTGCTCATTAATACAGCTTTGGTCATGAATTCTCATAATTATTTCTTGTTTTCCTACCATCACCCTGCAAAAATACTTTTGAAAATCAAAACCCTTGAGTTTAATATATGTGATAAATGAATGTACCTATTAGAAAGTTCTGAACTTTGCCATAGTGAAAAAAAAAAAATGAGTCAAAGGGGAGAGTGACTTAAAGTCAGGTATGGAAACGTGGCAATAACTGACTAGTAAAATAAGAGGATTTCTATGACTGCTCATAAATCAAGTACAGGGAGCCCAGATACAGTATTAAGAGCAAGAGTTCTAGAGAGTGTAAATTTTGGCCCAGCCATTTGTAATTTATGTAACCCTTAGCCACAAAGTTTAACCTCTTTTTATCTTCAGGTATCACACCCACAAGGAGGAATAATAACGCTATCTTAAAAAACCACTATGTGAATTAGCATTGATTAAATAATATCACATGTGTTAGTCTAACAGCAGAGTGACTGAAGTATTTTGGTGGCTCTTAGCCAAGGCTAGTAAGCACTATATGCAATGCTTTAGGCTGCCAAGCTACAGCGTGTCCCATAGGTAACCTAGAAAGTCACCACACATAGGGAAAATGGGAAATTGTAGCTAGATGTACCTTTGTGTACAAATTACTCTTTACATTTTTTTTTTAAATCTACAAAATATTTTCTACATGTTTTGGCCATCTCATTGTAAAATTTTGTTAATGGACATTTTGTAAATTATGGTACATTTAGCTATGAGCTCCCATTTTCCTTACGTATGGTGACTTTGTGGGTGACCTTTGGGACACCTGATACCATATAACCTTAATAAGCCTTCCTTGATTTCCCCTAATAAGTGACTCTATTGCTTCACACAAATATCTTTGTGCCTCATTCATAGAATTTGGGATGAGTTTATGTGATTTGTATTATAATTGATCACATATTTTCAGTCTGCATGGAGAAGGATACAGAGCTGTGGGGGTATTATATCTCTGTGGTCCATAAGGATGGCTGATGTTCTGAATTGACATGGAACAAATGTAAGAAAAAACTCTGAAGTCCCATAGGAAATGTGGTATGTCAGTGCATTACTTGAATGCAGGGTTTGGGGCAGCAGGACATGGGCTGGAACCCCCATGCTGCCACCTCGTGCAGTGATTCACAGACCAGCAGCCCCTCAGAATCCCCTGTGAGAGTCCCATTCCATGCCAATTAAATCAGCATTTGGAGGTGAGGAGGGAAAGAGGGCAAGGAGAGCTGGAGATGGGCATTTTTTAACAAACTAACTTGTGGCAACCAAACTGAGCATCGAAGTGCTATGTGAGCTGGTCTGTTTATTCACCTTCTCTGAGACTTGGTACATGGGGTTCCTAGGGCTGCTGAAACAAAGCACTGCAAACTGGGCAACTTGGAACAACAAAAATTGATTTTCTCCCATTCCAGAGACCAGAAATTTGAAACCAAGGTGCCAGCAGGGCTTTCCGTCTTAGAAGGCTCTGGGAAAGATATCTGTTGCCGGCCCCGCTCCCAGCTCTGGCAGTCTCACGCTCCTTGTGGCTTTTTGATGGACAGCTCTCCTCCCGGTGTCTCTTCACATCATCTTCCCTCTGTTCATTTATGTCTGTGTCCAAATTTCCCCTTTTCATCAGAACACCAGTCGCATTAGATCAAGACCCAGCCTAATGACCTCATTTTCTTTTGATTACCTCTATAAAGATCCTATTTCTAAGAAAAGTGACCTTCTCCATGTATCAGTGGTTAGGCCTTCAGCTATCTTTTTCTTTGGCAGGACATAATTCAGCCCATAGCACTAATATATGCATCTGAATAATAACCACAGTGCTCCTATTTTATTGAAAGAGGGCAGTGGTATCATTTATTTAGAGCACATATTGCAATAGTAAGATGGAAATAAATAATTTTAATATTAGCTGTGCATCAGGAGCATTTATTTTAGATATTCTGTTCTCATTGTTAGCATTGATTTTACTCTATTTTGTTTTTCCCATCTCTGTTCAAAGAGATAGCTAGGACTGTTGTGCTCCTTTTTCTCAGGGGAGGTTTGATTGCCTGGTCAAGAAGTAGAAGCTGACTGAAGACAATTCCCCTCTCTATCTTTGAGGCAGCATGAAAAGTGCCCCAAGGCAGGAGGCGTGATCATTGTTATATGTTCACACACTCACCAGGAAATACTTCACCTTATGTGGGATGTGGGCTCAGGGTCATCAAATTTTCTAATGTTTTAGTACACAGAAATTCACTTTCTATGTGAAAACTGCCAAAAATGAAATGTTGAGAACTAATTTCATCCTTCCTTAATGCCTCTTTCAAGGATATGTGGGTAGCATGAAACTGACCATGTTCAGAGTATTTACACCACCAGAAGTGGCAAACTCTAAATCATGGACTTTTGTTTTTGTTTTTTTCTGATGCACTAATAATTTAAAAATTACTAACCATCACATCCTCATTTTTCTTTGTTTGTAATGTTTATATTTTTATTTTTATGTGGGGGGACTTATAATTTCTGAAATTCATTTTTTTTTTTAAGTAGTTGGAGGTTGCTGTGAGCTGTGACACCACGATACTCTACTGAGGGTGATAAAGTGAGACTGTCTCTTAAAAAAAAAAAAAAAAGAAAGTTGGCCTTACCAGAGAAGGATACGTAGTATATCTTGATAAACTCATAAAATTACAAACCTCTGCCTGGCTAAAGTAGGTTATTAAATATGAATATGGTTTTGTTACAACTCAGAGAAATATTTTTAGATATAGTATCTACTATTATCTTCAAAATAGCAATGGAAGGTAATTATCACCACCTTCATCACATAAATGAAGACACTATGACTCAGAGAGAGACACTGACTACTCTGAGGTCACATGGTTAGTGAATGCTTAGTGAATTAGGGAATAGACTTGAACCCAAGCCTCCTAACTCTCTGTCCAGCATCCTCCGCACTGTGGCTCATTTCATATTTAGGGCACTATAAAGAGCTCTGGGAATATCATAGATTGTGTTACCTGTGTTTCCCAACCTAGGATTTTAGGTCCTTAATGAATAGTTTGTAAATGAGTGATCCAAGGGAAAGCAAATCCATCAGTTCTTGAGATCTCATGACTGTGCCTTCTCTTCAAATGCTGACAATTCCACCAATATCTGAGGCCCTTCAAAGCTAGGAATTAGTGGTGGATTGGTTAGGGGGACAGTGATTCTTCATCTGCAAACATACTCAACACGTTGCTTTTTCCTAGGACACAAGGGAATTGCTAGGAAAAATAGAGTGCTGGGTTTAACTGGAATTGCCAACTCTTATTTCTTCACTGCCAACTTTAGAATGTATAAAGTGAAAATGCAGGAAACATTCTAAGAAGTGGAGCAATTGTAGCTTTCCTGAGGTGTGAAAAAGCACAGTAAACACTATATTCCCTATACCTTCCCTTCCCCCCACCTTAAGTGAACTAGGTCACAAGGTACATCTTTTTGTAAAATTACATTTCTAGATATCTCTTCCAAGAAGGCATTTACTCTGGTTCCTAGTCAGCAATGACTCAGAACACCTTTCAGCTCAGCAAGCTGGCCTGTCCCTCTGACACCTGCTCCCCTTCTGATCTACAGTTTGGGACTAATGTCTACGTGTCCGCAGTACAAATAGGAGCTGTAAAACCATCACACCAGAGCTAGAGAGACCTCTTAGCCAAATAACTGCATTCACATTTACTATTTTGTCTTCAAGGCTAATTGCTGTGTTTAAAACAAGCAAACAAACATTAAAAATACCAATAAAACACTTTGCTGATTGCTCCTAATAAGGATGTGTATTTAAAAACCACTAGCTTAAAAAACATAAACATCTATTAAATATTAACAAAAGAAAAGTCAACAATGGAGTGGATATCTTAAATTTTTATTTTTTGAAAAAATTACAAATCATTACAGGAAAGTCACTTGTCTGTAAAAGTCCAAATAACTTCTCTTCCTGAACTGTTTGATAATGAGCTGCTTACCAGCCCTGAATATTTTAAGGTGTAGCTCTTACAAACAAGGATATTCATCCTACAAAACCCCAGTATAAATAATTATCACAGTCAGGATATTCACTTTGCTAGATTACTATTGTCTAAACCAGGCGTCCTCAAACTTTTTAAACAGGGGGCCAATTCACTGTCCCTCAGACCATTGGAGGGCCAGACTATAATTAAAACAAACAAACGAACAAAAAACTATGCAACAAATTCCTATGCACACTGTACATATTTTATTTTGAAGTAAAAAAACAAAACGAGAACAAATACAATCACACCGCCTCATGTGGCCCACGGGCCACAGTTTGAGGACCCCTGATCTAAACCTCAAGGCTCAGTGCAAGTGTCACCAGTTAATCCAATCATGGTAGTCACTAGCTTAGGACCATGCATTGCTAACTGGTTGACTTAATACGTTTCAGCTGGTTGAATACCAGCCACTATTCATGTCTGCACATGTGTATATTTAGCCTCCAATTCTACCAGTTTTCTTCCTCCATATTTTTTTGGTGTTCATTATTTTATTCACTTTATTGAGATTAAGATAATCTAGTTTAAGAAGCCCCTTAAAGCTTTGGTCGCCAGCCTCCAGGCTGCAGACCAGTGGATGAACAAGTGGAGCTTCATCTGTATTTACAACTGCTCCCCGCCACTTACACCACCACCTGAACTCTGCCGCCTGCCAGAGCAGCAGTGCCATTAGATTCCCACAGGAACAGGAACCCAACTGTAAACTGCACATGTGAGGAACACTAACTTGTACGCTCCTCGTGAAAATCTAATGCCTGATGATCTGAAGAAGAGATCTTCTATGCTTATGCTTGAATCATCCCCCAAAAATACCCCACACCCCATTCCATGGAAATATTATCTTCCATGAAATTGGTCCTTGGTGACAAAAAGGCTGGAGGCCACTGTCTTAACGCATCAAAAGGAAGAAGTCACATTGAAAGAAATAAAAACAACAGTACTTAACTAATTTTCGACCGAGCTCACCACAGGTGTTTTATGAAAACTAAAAGTATAACTTAGAAATAAATGTGACTTTAAAAAGAATTTTTATTGCAATTCTTTTAGCATAGAAATGATTAAGGATAATAGCAAGTAATATTATTAAATAATTGTGCATTGTTCTCTTTATAATGTGTTGTCTCATTTAATTCTCACACACCCTAAAAGGCAGGCATTATTATTATTTTTATTTTCTCTATAGTTCTTTATAGTTTAGATATTGGAGAATCTATCTGTCATTTTCAGCTAAATATGTAAAAAGGGGATTTGCAGTATCAGTGCAAATTTATAAGTGATCGGTGAACTATGCTGCAACATTTTCTCACTTCATCAGTGTAAGAACTCGCAGTGCCATTGCCTTTTGAAGTGCAGAGCAGGAAAACACTCAATTTATACAAAACACTCTTGTGACTTTACTCTCAATAATATTTTGAACACACAAGCTCTTCCTTGAACTTCCGTGGTGCAGGGATTTTCCACATTAAGAGAGTTCTGATTTTCTGCATTACTAAGTCTTCTGACCGAGAGGAGAAGGTAAAGGTGAAGGTGAAGGAAAAAATACATTGCTGTTCTTGTGGAATCGGCCAGAAATCTATCATGAGGCATATCCAGGGAGGTTCACCTCCACAAGCTTCTCATTCATTTTTCCTAGTATGCCCTGGGTAGCATCTGTTGTTGGTTTGGATTTTCTGGGAGGTGAAAGCTGAAATGAAGATAGTAGTGCAAAAGTAGAGAGGGAATTGTGAAAGGAAAAGAGACAAAGCAGGATTTGGGGATGGGAGGGTGGGAGGGGTTGGTTTAGATCTGAAGAAGCCTCTGCCAGGTGATTGAAGAGCTCTAGAGCACAGGGGTTTCCTTAGGATCCTGCTGTGTCAGCAGAAATGGTGAGGCAAGGAAGACGCCAATATCTCCCTCAGCCATTGGTCCCCCAAAGTAGCTTGACCTCTGTCTAGAAACCAAGGGAGATGCTACTGGAGCTGACACCTGAGGCTGAGAGCAAATCACACTCCCACAGCTAGGCAGCCAGTCGCTTCTTCAGGGGGATCTCAGGGGCACAGAGCCTGCCACAGAGCGATATGTTTATGCAATAAATCTAGAACTGCAATGAGTTGAGTAATAGGAAGATCAGGATGCTTACCTTCTGTATAAACTGCAAACATAATGTATAGCCATCATAAAGACAGGTTTCTGGTGCTTCTAGAAAAATCAGCAGAATTGGCATGCCTGACCTGGTCTCTCAGTCCATTTTTTCTTTGACACCACCCATGTCATTCATTTTGGTTTCCAGGTCTGCCCCTACAGCCTTATGACTTTTTCTTTTCTTTTCTTTTCTTTTCTTTTCTTTTCTTTTCTTTTCTTTTCTTTTCTTTTCTTTTCTTTTCTTTTCTTTTCTTTTCTTTTCTTTCTTTTATTGTTGGGGATTCAGTGAGGGTACAAGAAACCAGGTTACGCTGATTACATTTGTTAGGTAAAGTCCCTCTTATAAATGTGTCTTGCCCACAAAAATTGTGTCACATACCCAGACCCTACTGGACTCCCTCCTTCCCTCTCTCTGCTCTTCCCTTCTCCCACCCCCTCCCTCCTTCCCTCTCTCTGCTCCTCTTTTTCCCAATCCCCCATCCTTCCCTCTCTCTGCTCTCCCCTTCCCCCATCCTCCACAATGTGATGGTGTGATAGCACACCTTTTTGGGGCAAGACACATTAATGACTACTAGGTCATTAATTGTCCCTATCAAAATTGAGTACATAGGATTCATGCTTCTTTATTCTTGTGAAGCTTTACTAAGAATAGTGTGTTCCATTTCCATCCAGGTTAATACAAAGGATGTAAAGTATTTTTTTAATGGCTAAATAGTATTCCATGTTATACGTTTACCACAGCTTGTTAATCCATTCCAGAGTTGGTGGGCATTTAAGCCGTTTCCACATTTTGGCGATTGTAAATTGAGCTGCAATAGACAGTCTAGTGCAAGTGTACTTATGATAAAAGGATTTTTTTTCCTTCTGGGTAGATGCCTAGTAATGGGATTTCAGGATCAAATGGGTGGTCTAGCTTGAGTTATTTGAGGATTCTCCATACTTCCTTCCAAAAATATCGTATTAGTTTGCAGTCCCACGAGCAGTGTAAAAGTGTTCCTTTCTCTCCACATCCACGCCAGGATCTGCAGTTTTGAGATTTTGTGATATGGGCCATTCTCTAGTCTTATGACTTTTCAACCCCTCTGCATTTTAAAAACACTAACTGAGGCATCTCCTTAACTAAATTTCAATAAGCAACTGTTTATTGAGCCCTGGGGGAAAAAGTCAAGCATCTTACTAGAAGTGGTATACAAGAATGATAATGCATATGCAGGTGTTATTGTGGCTAATATAAGAGTGCATTTCATTTTTATTCTTGTTTTTGTTGTTATTGTTATTATTGTTTTATACCCAAACATCACAGCACTCATTCATTCTTTCATTGAACACAGCATGTTCTTTTTAGTACCAAGATCGCAGTAGTACAATGAGCAAAATCACTATCTATATGAAGCTCACAGGACAGTGGGCATATGATAATAAATATGTAATTTATTAGGTAGTGATTTGTGCTTGGGAAGAAATAAAGCAAAATGAGGGGTGAGGAAGGTGGGTTTCATGTTATGTATAGTAATCAAGGCAGAATGCACTGATATGGTGATATTTGAGCCAGATAAGACAAAAGTGAAAGCAGTTTATGAGACAACTTGAAGAAGAACCATTAGGCAAAGAGGATAGCAGGTGCCAACGTCCTCAGTGGAAATATACCTAAAATGTTCAAGGACAGTGATGAATCAAATGAGGTTGGAGGGAGTAAGCAAAGGGAGTGTGATAGCAGATATTGTCAGAAAGAGTGGCACGGTTCAGATCACTTGGAGCCTTAGCAACGATGTGAAGGAACGAGGTTTTGATTGATAAGAGGCAGAAACATTATAGAAATTTGGGTAGAGCTGGCCATTATCTGACAGGCTTGTGTGTTCTGTATGAGAATAAGCACTGACCACAGAGACCAGTTCCATAGTGCTCACGAAAATCTAGGAGAGATACGAGGGTAGCTCAGACCAGCGCACAAACTTGAAATTTGGAATGAAGAAACATGGATTCTGGACATGTGTTTAAGGTATTATTCACCAAGGGAAAGGATGCAAAGTGTCAAAGCAAAAGAGCAGGAAGAATGACTCCACAAATTCTTCAGCCTGAGCACCCAAACGTGTCTGTTTTCACAGACAGGAAGAGATGGAATGTGCAGCGTGTTGGGGGTGGTGTGGGGGTCAGTGGGGTAGTGTCTGGGGGAAAGATGAGGATCTCTGCTAGAGAGAGAACAATTGTCATGCTCTGTTTGTCATTCTAGTGGCGATGTTGAATAGGCAGTTGAGTTGAAAGGGCTCTGGGGGTGCAACTGAGGATATCCATTTGGGAGCTGTCAGCCTAAAAATGGCATTTAATGCCTAGAGAATGCTATTGTTAAGATTATCAAGGGAGTGAATCTGGGCTGAAAATAGAAGACACCTGGGGACTGGGGACTGGAACTCAACATTTAGCAGTCTGTAGGATGTGAGGGAATCAGCAAAGGCCACTGAAAAGGAGCCATTTTGAAGTAAAATGAGCACAAGGAGAGACTAATATCCTGAAATCTAGGTGAAGGAGAGATATAAGGAAGAGGGGTGGTCAACTGCACTGAGAGTTGGGGCTCCATTACATAAGAAAAGGACTTAGGATGACACAACAGATGGACCACAAGAAAGGTTTTGTGGCCAAGACAAAGGCAGCTGGGCAAAAGTAGATGACAGAGGTGGAGAAGGGGAAGAATAAAAAATTGTGTAGGAAAAAAAATAATTCAAGGAATTTTCTGGAAAGAAGGAATAATCATGGTAGAGGGAGATATAGAATGAAGAAATTATGCTTTAGGATATATTGGGACATATTAGAGAGTGCTTACATGTTGCCATGTTTGATCCAGTGAAGGCAGATGTCATGATTCAGGACAGAATTTGGAAGGTGTGTGTAGAGGAATTACGGAACAAGCAAAGGAGGTGAAATATCCTGCACAGGGAAGGATTGGCAACAGGCACAGGGCAGAGAACCTGAGGGGACACATGGTTTGAGGATGCAGATGTGTGGGTCGGGGTGAGTTCCTGGAACGGGGAAATGTGTGGAGAGTCTCTTGAGTGGTGTTTTCTCTTCATTCAGGAGTAGAAACTGAGTTCTTGGAAGAGGAACTTGAGGTTTGAAACGAAGTGGGAAATGGTGTGATTAAAATCTACCAGGTGATCTCAATAGTAGCCTGATGCATCACAATCAGCTGCTCTGATGACAGTTTCTATCCAAAAGAAGGAGTTAGTAAGAGATTTTTAACAAGGGGAATGTGAATTTTAACTTGAGTTCCAATTCACCCACCTTCTAGTTGTGTGTGATTTAGACAATCACTTCACCTCCCTAGGTGTCCACTTTCTTGTTTATAGGAGTCACACAAAATCAGAGCTTTAGCATTTATTAAGCCCCTGTTCTCCTTAACACATTTTATATCATGGCCCACTAAATACACAGACTAATGCACACACCTATGTATTTGCAAAACTTAATTATAAAAATATGTCTACCTCTATTACCCACATACGTGACATTTCCTGGTATTTTCTATTCTATGCTAATTTATTCCAATGTACTTATTGTTGTAGTTTCATATTGTTGTTGTTTGTTCATTTTAAGGCTGATTGTAAAGTAGGTTCCCAGCCCACAAGAGGGCAATGATCCAGGGTGAAAAGATACTCCCTTAAGTGCCTCTCAGGCTCTAATATGAGATTCTCTAACCTCGTAGAGAGCACACGGGGGATGAAGGGACAGCGATCACAGCAGGCACACTGTGAACAAACAATCAGAAATGGGAAGTGGACCATAAGCTGGTTTTGTTTTAAAAATAAATTACATAGTTACCACAGTTTTTAAATGCAGCGGTTCTACAATTTGGGTTTGGGATTTTTTTTCCTAGAGAAATTAGCAGAATTGGTATTCCTAATCTGGCCTCTCTATTTTCTCTGTAATACCCGACCCATGTCATTCATTTCGGTCTTCAGCTCTGCCCCTACAGCCTTGTGACTTTTCAACTTCTTTGCAATTTAAGAACAACACCAATTGAGGCATCTCCTTAGCTGAACTTCAATAAGCAGGTGTTCATTGAGGACTGGAAAAAAAAAAAAGAAAGAAAGAATTTTACTAGAAGTGGCAGAGAAGAAGAATTTTAGGTGAATTCCTTCTGAGAGATTCTTCTCATAGATAGACAAGAAATCAGGCATTTAACTGAAAGTCAAATGTCAGAAAAAAAAAATCTGGTTGTACATGGGGGATACATCCTCATCTTCTAGGGACAGTGTCAGTTTGCACGTATTACTCACGTTCCTGGGTTTGGGCAATAACAGGTATGTCATTTAGATAAGACTTTTGGGATGATTTTTGTTTGTTTTTGTATGTTTGGGCACTAATTCTGAAAATAACAGTCATGGGTTTGGTTCCTTGCTCAGGCAGTTGGCCAAAGGAGCACCTCCTCATGAACTGGGAAAATAAAATTTCATTCTTGCCATCAATTCTTCATTCATGGCCTAACTGCCAAAATCTTGGGGTTCTAATTCAATTATTTGACCAGTATTTTTGCCTTCATAACCCTTGCCTTCATGGGTTCACTTTTCCCTTACAAGTGTACTGAAATGAAATCAACTCTCCCCACTGCTGAATACTGAAGTAAGATGAGTTATTTAAAAGCCGGAAGGAAGAAATTCCAGCTTTGACAGCTTCAGGCACTTTAACTCATACTTTGGTGCTTTCAGAGGTAGATAATACAGTCCTTGAAATGAATGAACAGAATCACTGCGGAGGCTAAGGCTACGCTATGGAGTGACCAGAATTTATGGTCACTGACTGGGCCTCTGTTACTCAGAATGACTCCTGGCCATTGATTCATCTACCCGAGGAACATGAGTCTTTTCCTCCCCAAACATGGGAAAGCTCAGAGTAGTGGTGAAACCAACTGTTGGGCAACTAGGGGGGAAGGTTGAGTTTGGTTGTTGTCATTTACTACTTGACGAGCTAAAATTTAACTTGACCCAAAATAAGAGTGCTTTTAGTCTACAGTTTATCCTTATTCTTGGTCTTATGCTGAGATATTATTCTCTTCTAGAATGGCGGATGCCAAACTGGTGTGTGTATGTGTTGTTGTTGTTTTATTTGGTATAAATGATGGAAACAGGTCTTTGCGATTACTTTAGTCCCTAATGCTTTACTGTAACTCGGGGATCGGGGATCACGGATCATCCCCCGTGTGCTCTCGGGGGGGGGGGTCGGGGATCACAAAAACTGGGGCACCTAAATGCAAATTCAGCAACGCCAGCCCACCATTAAGTGAGAAAAACTTATCATACCTACAAACAAAAGGAAAAAACAAGCAAACGAATCAACAAGCTAACCACAAATATGATTTAAAACAACGCAAGTTTTAGTCCTTACATTGAGGATGAATATCTTCATGCCTTTACTGAAATGGGCCAGTGTAGACGTGCTGTTAGCATTGACATGCAGGGGCTTTGCCAAAGGCAGGGCACAAACACAACTTCAGTGAGTGAAGGAGTTATTGTAAATTCTTGGAGAAGTTTTTTCTTTTTTGCTTTTTTATTTGCCCTGTCTGACGGTAGTATGACTAATGGCAGAGTGATTCCAGGAAGATAAAACACCTTGTTCCAAAAATAAACTGGGAAAATAAAATTTTGTTCTTTCCCTACATTATTAAACTTACTACATTTTATTTGTCTATTTATTTTTTTGAAACAGAGTTTCGCCCATGTCACCCTAGGTAAAGTGCTATGGCTTTGCATCTCAGCAACCTCAAACTCTTGGGCTTCAGCAATTCTCTTTCTTCAGCCTCCCAAGTAGCTGGGACTACAGGCACCTGCTACAACATCGACTATTTTTTTTTTTTTTTTTTTTTTTTTTGGTTGTTTTTGTGATTGTTTGGCAGGCCTGGGCCACGTTCAAAGAAATCAGCCCCAGTGCATGTGGCTGGTGCCATAACCACTGTGCTATTTTATTTTAAAATAAAATGTAATAGGCACTGAGAGTATTACATTTTATTTTAAAGCTTTCAAGTGAGCAAAAGTGGTGTGTTGAATTGTTACTCTCAGAAAGATGTGTTCATATCTTAAGCCCTAAAAACTATAAATGTTGACTTAATTGTCAAAAGAGTCTTTGCAGAAATATTAAGGATTTTGAGATAAGAACATTATGGGTTATCTGGGTGAACCATGAATCCAAAGTCAAGTGTACTTATACAAGAGAAACTCAGGAAGAGACTGGAAATAGACAGCAGAGGAGACACCCAGAGAAAAGGAGATAGCCACGTGAAGATGGGGACACAGTGGGGTTACTCAGCAGCAAGCAGGCAAAGACCAGAGACACCAGAGGGTAGAAGAGTTAAGGAAAATCTCCCTTAGAGACTCTGGAGAAACTGAAGCCCTGCCAGTGTCACAATTATGGACCTCTAGCCTTTAGAACTATCATGGAATAAATTTCTGTTGTCTTAAGCCACTGAGTGTGTGGCAATTTTTTTAAATAGTTGCAACATGTGGGAATGAATATAGCAGGGTCGCTGAGAATTATTGTTTCCGTAATTCCCCCTCCATTTGAGCCAACAGTTAAATAGCTTTTAAGCACCCATCTCCTTTCTCTTCCAGAATAATTTTCTATAGACAGGGAAGTTATTTAGTCAAATGAATGCTGGTTTAGGCAAAACTGCACTGCAAAATAAGGAATTTTTTTTATACTCCCGCTATCCTTAATGGGAGTGAGTCAGGAGAGGATGACTTACCTACATGATTTCCATTATGGGAGAACACAGTGGCATGACAGGAGTGAAAAGGCCTCATGGAAGATTTTCCCTTATTAAAATGTAAAGGGAAAGAGTTTGTTCATAAGTGATGGCGGATCCGTGCGGGGAGCACGTGCACGCTGTGCATTTGGTTAGTGTCACTTTTCCAAGTTGGGAAGGCAGACTTCCAAATACTTCCAGAGTAATGAATCATCCATCCTGGGGGGTGGTTTAACATAAAGGAGGCCCTGGAGAGAAGAGGTATGGACACTCACACAATTCTTTTTCATTCTAGCCAAGTTACTACAGGAAGAAGTTGCTGGGAGAATGTGTACATATTTCAGAGTAGCTCACAGCCAAATAATGAGCCAGGAGGAAAGAAGAAAATGGGATCCCCTTTCAACATAACTGTTGTGTTCTTGAAAATCATTTTATTGATTAGCAAGTATTGTCCCTAAAATATGTACCAATAAAATGAATCAAAAGAGGCCGGGCACTTTGGCTCATGCCGTAATCTTAGCACTCTGGGAGGCCAATACAAGTGGACTGCTTGAGCTCATGAGTTCAAGACCAGCATAAGCAAGAGTGAGACCCCATCTCTAAAAATAGCCAGGCATTGTGGTGGGCACCTGTATGTAGTCCCAGGTACTCAGGAAGCTGAGTCAAGAGAATCACTTGAGCCCAAGAGTGAGATTGCTGTTAGCAAAGATGCCACAGCACTCTACTGAGGGTCACAAGGTGAGACTCTGTCTTATAAAAATTAAAATAATAATAATAAATAAATAAAATCAAAAGATCCACCTTTTTATTTAAAATTGTTTAACTTCAGCAATTTTCTCCTTTTAGATAATAAGGAAATGAATCCAAACATTTGCAGGAGAGTCATTTTGGTAGTGATAAGCTCAAGCCACTCTAGGAGACTTGACTTGCTTGGACTTCCTCGCAAGCAAGGTGTTTCTGTTGATGGGCAAAGGAGGACCGCTGGTATCTGTGGTGTTTACCATGATCCTTGCAAAGTTAGTAGCAAATATCTCCACAGCCATATTCCTTGCAGACATTCTGGCCCACCAACCCCATTCTCATGACTAAAGGCAGTCACGGTAATGCATGTTGATTTATCCATGAGGATGTTAATTTCAGTGATATTTATTAATAGCTAAAATGTCTGAACAACTTAATATCTCAATATAAAGATTAATTTAAAATTGCCCACAAATGTCACAGAATATCCAATAGTAATTTAAAAAGATTTTAAAGGTCTATACTTACTGAGATATTGAAAGGCCATATTAGAATTCATTATTTACTATATTATCTGATTTTGTTAAAAAAAAAAAAAAGTACATGCAGAGAACATAGACTAGAAATTATATGCAGGGCTATTATCTGTGATTATCAATTTAGCCAATTTCCAGTGATCGCCATTTTCTTCTTTTTGACCAATACGCATTGATGTATGTGTCATTCTGGGAGGGCAATGTGTTTTACTACACAAAGACATATGCATAAGACTTATAACTGTTAATCCTTATTGAAACAACACTGAAACTCAACTTGAATGTTTTTATTTATCATCCAGATTATAGTATTTCAAATTAATGCTTTTAGCATTGAAAGTTAAAAAGACACATACACATTTTCCTTTCTTCTCTCTCTCTCTTTCTCTCTCTTTCTCTCCCTCTTTCTTTTGAGTTTTAATGAAGGCAAGTCTTTGGGAAGGAAAAGCAAATAAAACTCTTACTCAAATAATCAGAGCATAGTACGAATGGTTAATTCAATTATACAGCACTTAATATTTTTGAGGTCATAGACTCTTATTGAATTTGATGAAACATATTGACCTTCTTTTCAGAAAAATGTACATATGCAAAATTATGTTTACAATTTTGGGGAGAAGGTGTCAGTATAGAAGTGATTTAGTGCCATAGATACACTTGCCCTTTTGTCTTCCCAACAAATCCTTATGACTAATAAAAAACTCAATGACAAGTCTCCTTGTGTAGTGCCCACTTGCGAAGTGTGGATCTGTAGTTCTTCCCCTGTAAAATCCAAGTAAACTAGTTTATAAAATAGATCAGTTTGCCATGTATGAGAACATCTATCATTTGATTACACAGATGTGTACTAAATTAGTTTTATAGGTGCATACAGTATTAAATACTTGGAACACAGTATGTGATAAGCAAACACACACCCAGCATACGTGCAATGAGATTTTCACAATTCTCCTAGCCACTCATGTGCAAATTCTTTTCAGATGGACAAATTAGGAAATCTTATTTGCTAGGATCTAAGAGAGATTCCCTGCTGGAGGAAGAAAAAAAGAACTTGTTTATTACCCCAGAGAGGAAATGAGAGGAGATAAAAAGCGTGAAGTTGGTGAAATAGGAAAAAACTGTAGCATGGGTGAGCTGACCTTCTCATTACTCAACCTATGTAAACGAGTATCATTACTGAAGTTGCAAAATGCTCAACTAAGAGGGTTCCCCACCCCCCCACCCCCACATGCAAAGCCAGGAAGGAATTAAACTTTATCTTAGACTACCTTGGGGGAAAAAAAATGTTGGAAATTCGTGGAGGCTGTAGAATAGAGTTCAGCTAAAGTTTAACCAAGACTCTGAAGGATGTTGGGACCCAACTGATTTCTGTATTGTGTATTTTTGATATTTAAATGATAAATGTTTGATTCATTTATAATTCAGATGTGTTCTTTTAAAAATATCTTGGCTTTAAGAACTCTAATATAGTGATATGTATGGTCTAAATTTAGGCATGTTATATAATTCACCATGACTTCTGGGCTTTCTTTGCTGTGATGTTTTTATGCAGTAGTTGAAGTTGAACATGGAACTTGGAAGAGGACAGTGGAATCTCTGTACCCCTGCTCAAAATGAGTGAACTAAGGCTCCAGAAGTATCTTTGGTTCTATTTATAAATAATTGTCTGTGTCCAGAGGCTGATGTTGCTTTAGGTCATCATCTTCAGTGCACAAACCACGTTGTGGAGCGATTACCTGCTGTTCTACCAACCCTTTTCATGGAGGGAAGTCATCTCCCTCACAGGTGATTCTCGGCCTGCGTGATCACCCTTAAATTGATGCCTCCGATGCTGACTTTTCTAGCTTGTGGGAGAGGACTGATTGTTTTCTATTGAAATCACATCCATATGTCAGAATAGATATGACAAGGAAGTCAGTGGGGAGAAAATAGAAGATAGAATTTAAAAACCAACTATGAGACACATAGAAACTTTTTTTAAAAAAAAACGACTTTAAAAATTGCTTTTGGTGTACAGTTCTATGAATTTTAAAACATGTAGTGATCCTTGTAAACATCACCAGAATCAAGATGTAGGTCAGTTTCACCCACTCAACAAAACCAAACAAAACACTCCCTCATGTTATCATTTTAGAGTCAAGAGTCTCCCCCAACAGGTAGTTTCTGGCAAGCCCTGATCTCTTCACCATCATGGAAGTTTTGCCCTTATGGACAATCTCATATAAATGGAACCCTGTGGTATGAAACTGGCTTTTTTCACTCAGCATAATGCCTTGGAGATTTATCCAGGTTATCACGTGTATTAACATCTCATTCCTTATAATTGTTGAGTAGTATTTCCTTATAAGGATGTATCTATTTATCCATTCACCTAGCAAAGGACATTTGGATTGTTCCCAATTTTTTGATGTCACAGATAAAACTATTAGTCATGTGCAAGATTTTGTATGAGCATAAATTTTCATTTTCCAGAATAAATACCAAAAAATGTAATTGCTTGCCATGGCTTTTAAAGAAAAAATAATGCAGTGGGTGAAGATATTTTTGAATGATCTATAATTATCAAGTCCTCAGCACTTTCCTTTAGAACTACTATTTTTACTGATTTTTATTTTTTATTCAATATGTAAAATGAAGGATTGCAAAAAAATAGGCTAGAAAATTTAGGCACAACCACCAACTCACTAAAAAGCTACACTTTTCTCTGACTGTCCAAGAACATTTGGAATGAAAATTTGTCAAGCTGATTAATGCAGGGGAACTTAAATTCAAAGGAAGCAATGGTAAGCAATTATAGTTTATATGCAAGAAAACTTAGGTCTGATATTTTCAGTGTGGGGATTAGAGCAGGAACTTTTATAATCCCAGGAGGAAAACTTTTTTGAGAGAGTTCATTCTGTTGCCCAGTCTAGAATGCTGTGGCATCAGCCCAGCTCACAGGAACCTCAAATGCCTGATCTTCCTGCTTCAGCTTTCCAGATAGCTGGGTCTACAGGAGCCTACCACTTTGCCCGACCACTTGTTCTATTTTTTAGTAGAGATGGGGTCCTGTTCTTGATCAGGCTGGTCTTAAACTCTTGAGCTCTAGGGATCCTCCCACCTTGGCCTCCTAGAATGCTAGGATTACAGTTGTGAGCCCCTGAGTCAGCCCCAGTAGGAAAACTTCTCCAGTTTCTGCAGTGTGGAACCTTAAGGAGTTGCGTGGAAGGCAAGGTTACAGCCCTTAATGGTTTTAGGAAGTTGACTAATTTCTGTAAGGGTCCTAGAGGGATACATTAATAAAACCGTGTGAATCGTATGTTCGCTGAGAGTCTGCTTATTGTTCATTGTAAATTTCCTACATAAAATCAACTCAATGTTCGTTAAAACACATAAAGCTTCATGTTTTGCCAGATCACTACACACTTACAAATTGTTATGGGATATATTTGTGTTTTCTGGCTAGACATTGAACAACACAGCCCTTCTGCAAGTTAAACATTATAGAAGAGCCCCCACTTTCACAAAATCTTTATAGACTTCAGCACATTCTTTTTTTTCTATAATCCTATCCTCAGATGACCTTTGGCTTGTATTTTTTTTTCTCTTACATTTTAACTTTACCAGTGCCCAGATCTGTATTACTAAAAATGTTATACCACAATTGCATACCAAAGGGAGTGTCAGGAACTGACCCCAGGGAAGTGATTTTTTCACATCTGGTTATGCCAGGAACTGCACACAGGAAAACGAACTGTAGATTGTATCCATCCCTGGCAGCCCCAGCCCCTCCCCATTGGTAGGCTACTGTTTAATGAACAAGACAACCCAAATAACCCTGGCACGGTTTGTTTTCTTCTGTCATCCTGAAACAAAGAGCTTATACCAGAAATAAAACACTGAGTGACTATCTCCATGGAATAAATTGAAGAACAAATCAAAGTTCACTTACTCAAAAATATTTTTCCAACTACCCAATACACTTGGCACTTGAGAACTTTTAGACATTCTTCAAATTAAGATGTTGTCCTCAGTTGGGCCCCTGCTAAAATATACCTACATGTGTTGGCATATCATCTTAAAGGTAGTAGACCCTCATGGTCAAGAAAGTAAACTATAACGTTATGAGTTCAAAACATGCCGTGTGTTATTGTTTCCGTATTATTTCACCACTTAGCACCTATCACATGAAAACGCAGTGCACCAAAGAGTTGAGAAAAAGGAATAATATTTCATCAAAGCCCCTTTAAGTAACACCCCTGCTATCTAATATGTATCCCCAAACTCTTTTGAAATCTGATGCATTATAACAGTCTTTACTGAGAATTACATAGATTTCATTGTGCCAACATTTACTGGTGTCATGAGCAATCTAAATTTTTCATAAATGATTGGTTGTTAGGTATTTAATAGTAATTACAGCAAAAGTTTTCTTACCCTTGCTACAGAATTATTTTATTTTCTATAATAATCAGATTTGTTTTCAGTTGCAGAATAATTTGTCTCTTTCTTTCTTTCTTTCTTTCTTTTTCCTTTTTTTTTTTTTTTTTTGAGACAGAGGCTCACTTGGTTGCCCTCAGTAGAGGCTGAGGGGGCCCAATGTCACACAGCTAATATGAGGAAGTCCTTGAATTTGAATCAGTATTTTTTTTTTATTGAAATCCTGTTCTTTTTGCACTATTTCACAGGTAAAGGGTGCTCACACTGGCCAAAGCTATTTGGCCCACAAGTAGCAAGGACATATTCCTAACTATGGAAATAGGTTTGAATAGAAAGGGATAAATTATAAAGACATGAATGGTAACTTAATATTTGTTTAACATTATTTGTAAGAAGGGCCTCCCAAAGATGTTATCAAGACTCAGATTTACCTACTTAAGGGCTTTTAAAACTCTCAATAATCTAATAGTTATCCCAACAGGTAAAAAGTGGTATCTCATTATAGTTTTGATTTGCATTTCCCTGACAGTAGCATTTACCTTTTCATATACCTGGTGGCAATGACAGTTTTGCAAGATAAATAAGTTCTAGAAATCTCGTGTACAACATAATGCCCATAGTTAACAATACAGTATTTTTTTAAGAGGCCAGGTTATATGTTAAGTGTTCTTACCAATAAAAACAAAAATGAAAATGGAAAAAAAAAAAAAAATGGAACACGAGGAAGCTTTGGTGGTGATGGACATATTTATTATCTTTATTATGCTGAGCATATCCTGGGTCCATGCATAGATCCAGGCTCATCAAATTGTATATATTGAACATGTGCAGGATTCTTTGTGTGTGTATTAATTATACCTCAATAAAACTAGTTTTTTAAAAAAACCCTTAACCTCCCAGTAATTCCACCAGAAACATTAATTTAGTTCTGGTTTCATACCTCAAACCACTTCGTAGGCTTAGAAGTTGGGATTCACCCTGATGATTTCCTAAGCTCTGCCTGCTTCTTCCCCTCTGTCTGGAATAGACACCTGATGTTTTACGAGTCACTGCCTTCTCTTTGCTCATTAGGATGCTACCTTTGCAGGAAGCCTGCTCTGGCTTGTGCTGCGTCTGAGCGGAGCCTCTTCTCAGTCGCACGTCGTCTTTTGCCTGTCTCCATCAGTGTCATTTGCCCTCTGATGCTCACTTTTTTCTTCTTTTCCATGAATGGGTAAGCTGCTTGACTGGAAGTGTTAAGTTCCTTAACCTCCTACCTTGGATTCTCAGCATGGTACCTGTTACTTGGCAAGCACTTACCTGATACATGAAGGAAGAAAGAAAGGAATGATGCATTTCCCCCAAATGTGATTCTGACCTTGCTACTCAACTAATCCTTAACCTGCTCATCAGAACTTCTGTCTGCAGCCCTTCTCTTCTGCTCCTTTTCTTTCCCAGTTTCTTCTCCCTGGAGTTCTGTCTCTTCCTTTCCTTCCAGTTCCCTTCCCCTTATTTCTCTCCCAGTTTGCTTCTGCCCTTTCCCCCCAGACTTCTTTTGTGCCTTACGGACAACCATTTCTAACAGTGTGGCAGGGACAGCTATGGGTTACAAGAGCAAAATGATAAAAAGTGCAAACTGTGTCCCTGCCTAGTGTTAACATTCTGGTAGTGGGGGAAAAGAGGTAATGAACAAGGAGTAAATCAGACAGTTTTAGAAATTGAGAGTGCTAAAAGAATAAAATGTGATAAGGTTAGGGAAAGTATGTGGTGCTACTTGAAATGCAGTGGTCAGACAAGACCTCTCTAGGAGCCATCTGGGCTGAGACTTGAGTTTGGGAGGAAACAGTCCTCCTGGCACAGGGAGGGTGAGTGCAAAGGCTTTGAATCTGCAGTCAACATGGGGTGTTCAAGGAGCAGACAGGAGAGGACAGGAAGTGTACTTAGGTGAAGGTCAAGACCTGTTCGGACTGGATCCTGTGAGTTCCTCACTGGCATTATTTTCTAAATGTGATGGGTTTCCAGGAGAGAGGTCCTGTATTGGAAGGTCACAGAGGCTGCTATCTGGGAGAATGGGGTATTGAGGCCTGACATTTCAGGAAGCAGGAAAACCAAGAAAGTGAACATAGTTCAGAGAAGATTGGGCAGGGGCCTGAGCCGTGTTGGTACTAATGGAAGTGGAGATTATCTCTTTGATTCTGTTGCTCTCATTCCGGAAGAACAATGTATTCATAATGGAGAAACTCAGGCCCTCCTGCATGAGCTACCCCTGAGAATCAGTCTGACATCTGCAAGGACTGTATCACCTCCAGCTTCCATGGGTTATCATGGACCACACTTTCAGGACTTAAAGGCTGGACCTGTTGGGAGCTGTCAGGGGTCCCACCAGGCACCAGATTGACCAGTGTTCTCCAAGAAAGCTGTTCAATTTCAAGGGAAATTATGTTTCTTAAAGCGTATTTCCTCCTGACTGAGTCTCACAGTGGCAGGTGTTAATGTTGCTTTATAATCACTCAGACTAAACGCTGAGAGAACCCACACTTCTCTCTCGCTTAGCTACACCCTAGGAAACAGGCTTGTGGGTTCTTGCTGTTGTTCTTGCTGTTTCCTAGCCCATGATATTTCATATCATTTTTCCCCTTATTTCACACAACAGCAACAAAGATTGAAGTATCAAAATTGAATTTTAATCTGAAAATCTTCCAAAGAACAGGTCTTACAGTGCCAAAATGTCTAGTTGATGTATAAGACCCAAATTATTTATATTTACTCTCTTTGAGTTGCAATCCATCATGAAAGCTGGCTTTTTTTTTTTTTTTTTTTTTTTTTTCTTTTTAGAGACAGAGTCTCACCTCCAGCTCTTGGACTTAGGCAATTCTCTTGCCTCAGCCTCCCGAGTAGCTAGGACTATAGGCACCAATCACAATGCCCGGCTATTTTTTGTTGCAGTTTGGCCAGGGCTGAGCTTGAACCCACCACCCTCAGTATATGGGGCCAGGTCCCTACCCAGTGAGCCACAGGAACCACCTGAAAGCTAACTATTTTTTTTACTCCATGCACACCAAAGCATAGGCCACATGAATAACTATTTTTAAGGCAATGTTTCCCAAAGGCTCAATTTTATTCTTGAGATGTTAATAAGTATTATTGCAAAAAAAAAAAAAAAAAAAAAATTCCTGATTTCCTATCAGTTTTGAATGATAGGTCAAACAAAATCAGTTTTCTTTAGGATGAGATTACCCAAATCTTTTAAAAATAAGAACGTGCCATGGAGGTTCTTCAAGAGGTCGAGTGAGTATAATACACCATCTTTGTTAAAGTAACTGTAAATTGACAAGAGAACCCTTGTCACAAAGCAAATAGAAGTAATGTTCTCTGGCACACACATCAGGAGATACCATTTGAAGATATTCCAAATAGGAATTTGGAAGGTAATTCTTTGGTCTAAAATAAATAATATACTTTTTATCCCTTTCAGGTACTTCAGATACTTTAATACTTGGCTAATGCTATGAGGACAACATACACCAATATGGCATAGTAGATTCATGAAATCTGTAATGCTTTGAAGTTTAGTCTCAGTTTATAAGTCGGAAAATGTACGCTTATTCCTGGCTTTCATTCTTCCCTCCCTTGTTTTCTCTCTTTTTCTAATTTTCACTCCTGACCATATAATGATGAATAAGCATAATGACAAACATATAAGATATCTGGATCTGGATCCAGTGAGTAAAGTAAAAGAAATCTATCAAACCCAAGACTACATGCGGGCAAAAAAAGCAATCCAGTCTTTGAACTCAGAAAGACAGTAATAGCTCATGTGACTTGAACGGTGTTATTGATGAGAAGAAGGTAGTGTTTTCACTGATCACCCGCTCCATGTGAATCCTCAGGGAAACACTGCTGTGGGGAGAGCTAATGTTACCTTGGGATGCAGTAAGAAAAAGGTTATACTGCAGGTGTAATCCCGCATCTTACCAGGGTACATAGGAAACTTAGTAAATGTGGAATGTAAATGTTTTAGCACAATAACTAAAAAAATGCCAGGAAGGCTATGTTAACCAGTGTGATGAAAATGTGTCAAACTGTCTATGAAACTAGTGTATGGTGCCCCATGATCACATTAATGTACACAGCTATGATTTAATTAAAAAAAAAAAAAAAAGAAAAAGATTATACCCCGAGTAAAAGAGGAAGCAGCCTCTCTCTGCTGTGCTAATGACTCTTCTCCTGGAAGGTTAACTGAACACTCAGAAAGGTGTCCTTTTATCTTCACGGCTATTTTTCCCTCAGCTGTTTTGATTTTGGAACTTCTGGGAACATAGGATGCTAGCTGACTCCTTGTTTCCTCTCTGAATTACCTACATTACCCCATTCTCAAAGGGCTTTGTCTATCAGCACCTATTACTGTTTATGCCACCTGGGGCTTCCTGCGGACGTCCTGGAGGGTAGAGACGGAAGCCTTTCCCAGATTCCTCCTTTATATTGAATTCTATGAAACCAAAGTCAGGTGGCCAAACTCCAAATCTGATAGTTACTTTCCCCAAACCTCAGAAGGATGCTGGTCCTCCTGCCATGTAATTTAGTCTCTTGCTTCCTTAATATAAGAAAGTCTCATGAGAAGAAAATAAAAACTTTGAAAGCAAGCAAGCAGATAGATCTAATAGCATTTGTTGATGGGTATTAAGAAATGGATGTCTTCTTCGGGGTGCCACGTCATTCTGTGGCTCCTTTCCTGTACCCCCTTCTCTCACTCCCTGCTCTCTGCCCCCTCCCCCTCTCTCTTTCTCATCCCTCCCCCCCATTATCTTCCCTTTCTCTAATATTAAAAAAAAAAAAAAAAAAAAAAAACTTCCACTTTTATGTTTTAAAAAATGGAAATTTGGGGGGTAGTAAATGGGCTTCTTTTTACTTTTCAAGGCCCATTAACACTAGATTGGGACACTGGTGTTAGGAATTATAAATAAATAAAAAAAGTTTTTGTTCACTTTTTTCCTCAGGAAAGCACTAAGCATCAAGGTTTTTAGAAGTTACTACCATTATCCCTGTTTTAGAAGTTACTAGTAGGGAACATAGACATATTGATTATGGAAACGTTTAGTTTCTATAATTTTTGCCATTTAATGAAAAGTTCAGAAATGAGGAAACAGAAAAGTAAATGTGGAAAGATAGTAGTTCAGCCTCCGGCTGAGCGTGGGGTAATTTCAAAGACAGATCTTTGTCCAGGAAAATTCTTTTAGTACTCTTTCCTTGCCTTGTCTATTTTGCCGTGTGCTCTTGGATGTGACTTACACTCAACAAGTATTTATTGAGTCACTACATAAGACAGGTTATGCTTTGACTTTCTGGAATCTTCAAAGACAAATACTTAACCTGAAATCAGTTACAGTCACATAGAAGAGATATCATAATATACACATCCATGCAACTGAAATGTAGAATTGGATACAAGTTAAAAAAAAAAAAAAAGGAACGAGTTGCCTTTGGGAGCTAATAAGTTAGGTAACATCACCTCTTCATGCTCAATAAGGCTTCCAACCAGGGAACAAAAAGGGATGATCAAAAAAACTTTAATGAAGGAACTATTTACAGAGCTGTGGATAGGTTTAAGGGAACTAGCAAGGGATAAGGTCTCTGAACTAGCAATCAGAGGAAGCTTGGTGACCTTGGCCCTAAAGGGACCAGGAGAAGAAATAACATCCCTGAAGTCCAGTAAGGGTCAGAGGCATGCAGTAGGGCTGCCCCACAGAAGCTGTGTCCATGGAGAAAATCAGCTTCCGCCAGATGAGAGGTCTTAGAACAAGGAGAGAGTGAGGGGGCAGTACCTCCAGCTCTCTCTCTCACCACCCTCTCCTCTCTTGATGGGGCCAAACTTGAAGTGAGCTGGTGTGAGAGGCTGGATTGTCTGGTCAATGAGATAACGTGGCCTCCTGGGACACACAGTTCCCGGCAGGGAAAGATAGAAGAGAAATCTGAGCATGAGCCATGATGTTAGTGTACAAAGGACTTTGGCAGTGGGGAGACATCAGGAAATTATATTTTTGGCACCAACAGGGTTTTAACAGTGGATTAGCTATAGGAGGAGATGTAAAAATAATGCCTTTAATCTATGTCATCCCATAACTGATGGAGGGAATTCAGCAAGAATGGAACTGAGGAGAGAAGAGATTTGTTTTCAGTTGCTTGCCCTGGAAAGTGGAGGATTTGAGGAGGGAGCATGGCCTGAAGGGCCCCTGTGGGATTTAACTGTACAGAGATGGTAGCTGCCTCTGAGTGAATAAGGTTTCCAAGAATAGAAAATAATCATTGATTCATTAGTGGAAATTTGTCAAGTAGCATCTTAGTAATGTGATTATGTGATTATATAAAGGGATCAATGTAAGAAATAGAAAAGGGATATTTTGAGGCAGGGGGAAAAAGGAGAAAATACTGAAATAGTAGAGGCCATGGAAATAAGCATTTTCAAGGCAAAAATATTTCCCAAAAGAATGAAGATGAAAAAGACTATTAGGTTGGGTGATTATATAAATTACTTTTCCCAGAGACTTTGATGGTGCAGGAACACTGTGAGGAGAGCCATTGCAGGGGAAGGAACATGGTTTTGTTTTTCTGACAGCAGGGACCCAGCATGTCTACAGAGAAAGGGGGAACAATCCACTTATTGGCACTTATTGGCGTATTTTCTGCTTGTTTTTTTTTTTTTTTTTTTTTGTCTGTAAATGAAACCTGGTCTTAGTTATCCTTAATGAAATGTAATAACAATATGCTAAGAGTCCACAGGAGGGAGACACTACTTTCTAAAAGTGACCCTGCAAGTCATCAAATTACTATAATATCCTAATAATTAAAGCACAACATTGAAGCCCTTTTCTGTTGCTGAAATTTTTAAAAGGAACATTGTAAAGAACACTTGTCAGACTTATATTCTGGACATGCTGATTCTTTCTTCAATCTAAAGTATTGCAGCATTTTTTAAAAGACAAATTACTTGCAGAGCATGATTTTTTTTTTTTTTTTTTTTTTTTTTTACCATTGTATGCCTCAGCCTGTGAGAGAAACACCATCTTTTCCACTATCTTTTTAGTAATTATAGCCCCTGATCATATCATTGGTGCTTAAAGATAATTTTTTATTATTTTTCTGAGTTGGTTCATAGTGAGGTTGCTGTGTTCAGATGGTGGATTAAGTCAGATGTTTGTATTTCTATGTTGAAAGGCAGATTTTATTTAAAGATGAGCCATTGCTATTCTGGTATTCTGCAAGCTACTCCTCACCATCTTGCAATTAGTTTTTGCAAACAGAAAGTGGTGTAGTTAAGAATAGGTTTATCCCATTTTCCTTGCTCTCTTCTTTGTTGGTCAAGCCTTGTTGACATCGTAAAAAAGTAGAGACTCCTTCATTTCATATCCCTGAGCGATCACTGGAAACATAAGTTCTCTCAAACAGCTTATATTTGTCATGACATGAACAATAAATAATTTTTGTTGGCATTAGCAGAGGTTACCAGACTTTTTTTGTAAAGAACAGGATAGTAGGTATTTTTGACTTTGTAGGTAATATTGCAAATCTATAATTGTAACTGTTATACTACAAAACAGTCACAGATAAAAGAAAACAAATAGACATGCTGTGTTTCCAAAAACTTAATTTATAAAAGCTGGTAGTAGTCAGATTTGACCTGGGAGACCTGGTTTATTTACACCTGGTCTAAACCTTGAGTTGTTGAAGTTGTTACAGCAGCACAACCTATACTATACTATCTGATATAACTACTAATATGTTTAGAAAGGGAATTTGTTTGAGAACTTAAGAGAACCAATGGCAATTTTGTGTTTCTTTATAAGAATGATAGTTGAAATAGGATCGTGTAAAATTGATTTGGTTTTAGATCTTTATTTAGACTAACTGAATCATATCAGGTATCAAAGAAATAGGAGCATAAAATCTAAATGGCACAGCTAGTGTTTAAATAGGCCAAACATTTAGACACTGTTTTTCAAAATTGAACACACAGGGATTAGAAAGAAAAAGAACACCAAAAGAAATCCATTTTGAAAGGCTGAAGTGACCTCCAGAGAAATAGTGCCTGGAGAATATGTGGAAGCAAGTGTCCAGGGGAAGTTACCTGGCTTTTTCCATTATCACTTCAGCCTTAACAAATAATACTTGAGTTCAAATTATAATTTTAGTGGTTTAGAAAGAGGCGTGGGGTGGGGAGGGGGCGGTGCTTGTGGCTCAGTGAGTAGGGTGGCACCGGACCCATACACCGAGGGTGATGGGTCCAAATCTGGCCCCGGCCAAACTGCAACAACAAAAAGAAAATAGCCAGGCGTTGTGGCTGGCACCTATAGTCCCAGCTACTCAGGAGGCTGAGACAAGAGAATTACCTCAGCCCAAGAGCTGGAGGTTGCTGTGAGCTGCGATGCTGTAGCACTGTACGGAGGGTGACATTAGTAAGACTCTGTCTCAAAAACAAACAAACAAAAAGACAAAAACAAAGTAAGAGGTAAAAGGTAGGCTTTGAAGATGCTAATAATTTTCCATTTCTTAAGTTTGGAGTTCATTCACAGGTACGCTCACTTATAAGAATACATCTAGCCATATACCTGACCATGTATCCTTTTCTGCATGTGTGTTATGCTGCATTTAAAAGTTTTTAAAATATGATTATTTAAAAAAACAGAAGTAAAGGGAATAGTTTCTGAAATGCTATGTAATAAATACACAACCTGATTTTAAGGGTGATTTGTAAAATATGATTGTTATATCAATAACTCTCTGGACCACATCACACTTCTGAGAATTTGCTCCCTTACTTTCTAAGCTCCCTTATTTTATAAAACTTCCTTATTTTCTAAGAAGATGCTTCTTTGAGGTGAAACCAAATAAATCATGTGGATATCTGTTTGATAAGAAAATGCCCAGTTCTTCCTCCCATGAGCAGTAAGGGCCATCTCAGCCACATTTATTTCACCCCTCAGATTTATCTTCCTTCCCTTCAGCCTTTATTTCTCATCTCCCTTTTGTCATTTATGTCTCTGGTTTTCTGTTTCTACAAATGGAAACTTGAGCCAAGGATTCCTTATGGTAGCTGAGAGGGTCTTATTTACCAGAATCAAAGTCCCTGGCAAACAAATCCCTGCAGCTCAAGGAAAAGCCAGAAAATTGGCAAACACGAAAGGAAGTCTAGAAGGAAAAACATCCATACAATTCCCTGACCCAGCTACAAACACATGGAATCCAGATGAAATGCTTCAGAACGGAAAATTATCAGGTACTTACAACATAGGAAGAAGTTACGATTTAAAAGCAAAGAAATAGGTATGTTAATAATTTTACAATTCTATCTTTAATTATTTTTTTTTTCTCACTGTGAGGGAAGGTTCAAAACTGAATCTGGATATACTTAATTAAGTGTTTGATAGCTCTTTTGATCCCTTGTTTCTTTTTTTATTTTAAATCTGGTTTTATTAGCTGTATTAGACACTTTTCTTGGTCAGGTGCCATTGCAGAGGCTCCCATTTCAAAGGGATAATTCTAATGTATCTACTTTTAGTAGATCCTTTTTCTAAATATTATAATAGCTTCAATGAGTATGATTATTATAGTTAAATTGAAAGATATATTAATTTTGATTTCAAATCAAACTTCAGACCATAGAGTGTATTTTTAATAATAAACTATATTAGAGTTATTATATATTATTTGAATGTAGTACAGCACTTTAGATAATATTTGTCAAGATGTATGTTCTCATGGTACAAGTTTTTTAATAGTATTTTTTCGTCAGCATAGTAGAGGAGTTTACATATCATTTGTTGTCACCATTTATTTTCTCATGCCAAAAGATCTATTAATAAGTTTTTTTCATCAACATAAATGCAACCACAGAGTAAAGGTAAAGGATTTGACATTTTAAAAAGCATTTTTTGCGTTTTCAAAGTGTAGTAGTAAAAACGTAAACTTTAAATAGTGTCCATTAGACCCGAGTTTAAGTTCCATCTCTGCCACTGGTTTGCTCTGTGATTTGGGGCAAGTTAATTTTATAAACCTCAGTTTTCTTATCTATATAACAGCGATACACATTCTTACCTCACATGGGTATTGTCTGGATGAAATGGGACAGTAGGCAACGATTGGTAATTTCTCATCCCTTTCAAAAACATTGTCTCATTTATATTGTGCAATAGTCGTATCAAAAGACTGTTGTATGAGTCAACTGCTTTAACAAACAATCCTCAGATGTTAGTAGCTTATAACCATGAGTATTTATGAAATAAGTCAGCAGTTGGCGACTGACTGACGTATTTCATTGTTTATTCTCTTTCCAGGACTTAGCCTCAGGGGTGGCCACTATTTGGGGCATTTATTACTAGAGAGTAGAAAAAACAAGAGACACAGCCAGACTTCTGCTCGATCATGGCCTGTGTCATCTCTGCACACAAACCATGGGGCAGTGCCAGTCACAGGCTGGAACTCTGTCTATGAGTTCTATGATCTGTTGAGGTGCAAGGATAGAGAGGACAGGGGGCACCGATGGTTAGGAAAAATATAATACGCTTCCTTGGTATTGCCAATCAGAGATGTGCTCAGGAGAGTAACGACCTTTTGCTGAAACTCTTCCAGTTGGGTAATAGTAATACGTGATACGTTAGCCATCCAATGTAACCTAAAATGAAGAAAACAATTCTGGAATATAATGATGTGAAGACTTTTAAGGGCTATATTTGCATGATGGGAATATGCTGCAGTTGGGTGAAGGCAGCATGGATGGTGATCTTGTGTGTGTGTAATTTATAGATGAGCAACTGAATTATGAATGTGTTTGTGCATCTGTTAAAAACAAATGAAAAAACACACCTATTTGTAAACTAGCCCATAGGCTCTTCCCACACATGAAGAACAGTTTGTTGCAGTGTTTAAAATATAATAAGATTAAATTTGAAATTGAGTTGAAAAAAGAGTAAGTTACAGATAAATTGAGTTGCACGAGTGGTTTTACTTTTTAAAACTGAATTAAGGGATTTGAAATTAATTTATTTTTGAACAGAATGTGCTCAGTGTAAGTTGTGCTTATTAATTTGTTTTTGGACTAACTCTTCTGAATGAAAAACAAATCCATTATAAAGTTTTATTTTTCACATGCGTCGCCAGCATCAAACTTGTCTCTATCATAGACATGAATTAAATAGCACCTGCAGATGGAAGTCCCTTCTGCACCTAGATTCTGTGCAGCAAATGACACATGTGCACAGCTCTTACTGCAGCATGCATTCAGTCCACTAAATTAATTACTTCATTTAGAAATTGAATGCATTTTAATCTGCAATTATGTAAAATTAGTGGGAAATATTCCAAATGACTCGGAGGACTTCCTTATGTCTATTGTTTTAGTTTAAAAGAAAAATCAGAAGAAGGAAAAAGACAAATAATTCTCTCTGAAGACTGAAACATTAGGAATTATGAGGGAAAGTAGCTGGTTATAGGGGCACAGGCTCGGAATCAGACGCAGTTGCCACATATCAGGTCTTACTCCATTCGTGGAGGGGAAGTTCTGCAAACCCTTTAATAGACTGAGGTTCCTCATCTGAAAAACAGGATAATATAAGGACTGATCTGATAATTAAATCTGAACTATATGCCTAGCAAACGTATTATTTGTGAAAGCAAAGCTTTTATATTGTATACCACTTTATTAAAAATTATGTGATATTAAAAGACAAAGATCACATGATATGCAAAAATACACACGACTGACAAGGAATCACTAATATAGGTGTGTAAGAATCTTAAATATATTTTGAATACATACATTAACGGAGATTATTGAACACTTATTTTATGCTGAGCATGCTGCTAGTCACTGGGGATATAGAAACATGTAATAACGGGAGTGGCCCCTAGCCTAATGGTAGTGGCAATGATTTATAATGCTGTAGTATATTGCTGGTGGGGATGTAAATTAGCCACTTTGGAAAATAGTATGAAGTTTCTTCTAAACACTAAACATAGAACCACTGTATGACCCAGGAATCACATTTCTGGGGATATATCCAAAGAAATCACTATGTTTGCAGCACTAATCACAATAGCCAAAATTAACAATGAGTGTCCGTCAACAGAGTAAAAGAAAAAGAAAATGTGATATCTTCCACAAAGGAATACTGTACAGCCTTTAAAAAGAAGGAAATGCTGTCATTCATAACACCGTGCATGGGCCTGGAAGATATTCTGAAATAAGCCAGGCACAGAAAGACAAATACTATATGATCTCACATAAATGTCAAACCTAAAAAAATGCAGATTGTAAATAAACAAAGAGTAGAAAAGTGCTCACCAGAAAATGGAGGAAGAGCAGGATGAGGAGAGGAGAGATTATGATCAAAGGGTAGAAAGCTTCAATTAGACTGAGGAATAAGTTGTAGTGATCTCTTGCAATGCACAGTGATCAAAATTAATCATAAAGTATTACATCTTTCAAAACCACTAAAAGAATAGATTTCTAGACTTCTCACCATAAAAAAAAACAAAAGGTAAGTCAGTGAGGTGAGTGAGATACGTTAATAGGCTTGTTTAATATTCTATAATTTATGCCTCTGTAAACATCACATTGTACCCCGCGAATACATACAGTTATAATTTATCAATTTAAAAATTGATTAACCTATTAATTAACTTTTAACACATTAACTGCCATGTGAGTGATGAAGTACTTTTCAAATTTTCTCACTACTTTTTACATTACTAATTTTCAAGATGTGGGTTTTAGGATATTTTTTATTTTTCCTTTTTCCCATGTTTTTATTTTACTTTTGTAATAAAACACGGTGGTCCCTAGGAAAAATTTTTTTTTTGGAAATTTTCTTTTTGTGTGGCAATGTGTTAAAAGTTATAATGCTCTGCTGTGAGCACACACAACAGACCATTGCTGCACAAAGATTTAACATTTTGGGGTGGTCCCACAGGATCTAGGGGATAGCACTATAACTAAAATTCTGAGATGCTGCCCGTTGACAAATATGACTTTTACTCACTCTATAATTGGTATCTGGAAATGAGTCACTAAGGTAGTGAGTGCGCCTAGGTCTGTGTTAAGTATATACTTCGACTTTATTTTGCAATTTTAGCTAAGTGCAGGATGACTACCATAGTAGTTAGTAATTCAATGTAGCCCTGTCTAAGCAATCTAATACAATGGTATATGTAACTCCTTCTGCATAACATGTTCCCCTTAAATGTTGTAGATTAAAACAATAATAAACATTATTTTGTGTCAGAAGATGGAGGAAGAGGATGAAGTCAGGAATAATTAGACCAGCCTAATTAACTCAGGGTATCTCTTGAGGTTTTACTCAAGATGCAAGCTAAATACAAAGTCATTTGAAGGCTTGATTGAATAAAATTGGAGGGTCCCCTGGCCAGAAGGTGCACTCATACACCTGGCACAGTAGCTTTGGCTGTGGGAGGGAGGCCTCAGTTTCTCGCAATGTGGAATTCTCCATAGAGATGCTTCAGGGTCTACATGTCACCACAGCTGGCTTCCCTCAGAATACGTGATTCCAGATGGCTCAAAGCAGAAGACACATAACCTTTTATAATCAATGAATTCATTCTCCATCATTTATGCAGTATCTCATATTTATACGTGTCAGCCATATTCAATGTGGGAGAGAAATATCAGCATGAATAATAGGAAGTGAGAATAATGTGGGCCCATTTCAGAGGTTGGATACCATGGGCATATTTTTAAAAGAAAAAATTACATATGCATACATATCTGAATATATGATATATATACATGCATATGTGTCTGAATCAGAAAGAGTTGGAGGTTTTGGTGAAAGTAATCTTTTTGTTTTACATGTTTAATGTCTTTGATTAGAATTACAAAATGTAAGTATCAGGACAAATATAAAATAGTGAATTGTACAAAAATCTTTTACAGTTATTACCAGGGAGAAATTTGGCCTTCCTACTGAGAGCAAAACTATTTTGAAGAACTTGTTTTATGCTTGAAGTGGTTGCATGAAATTTCAAAACAAATCGAGAGGTTTTTTTTTTCTTTTTATAATAATCTCTTCAAACTCTCGATATAAATGCTTTAACAAGAAACTCCATTCACTCAAGTGGATAATATAATAATTAAAATCATTTTATAACCATTGAAAACTTATCAAATTATATTTAAAGATTATAACAGCTCTTTCTAATTTATTGTGAAATGTGAATGGATTTCAAATCCTAAACTTTTTTTTTTTTTTTTCATGTCAAGTGTTTCAAAATAATGATGAAGCTCTAATTTATAAAATTTGGGGACTCTACAACAAATGTAGATACCTCTAAGAAAGAATATCACATGTGCCTAAAAAAAAAAAAAAATCAGGCAATGAAACAACAAATCAATGTACGAGAAGGCTTCAGATTGCAGGCTTCTGGCTGGAGTTGTGCATACCAGAGTTCCTCACTTCATCCTCAGACGCAGTCTGTGTAAGGTTTGTCATCGGCTTCTACATGAGACTCTGTGAGAAGTGCACCATCTTGAAGAGCACCTTGTTCAAATCGGAAGGGTCACAGTTTGCAGCAGGGACTTGAGCTAGAGGCCAGATGGCATGTTCCTGACCAAGTCACTCATCTCTGTGGAGCAGCAGATGCTGGAATATTATTCATCATTTTCGCTGCCACTAAGGACCCTGGGCTCACTCAGTCATTCCTTTTAAGGTCACCTCATATGGAAGAATCTTTAGGTTCTGTTCATACGCAGAGGTTGTCATCAGAGGACTCAGACCATTTAGGCATTGGTTGGCTCCATTTCTACGCCGATGACACAGGATTTGCATCTCTCACTGAACTGGTAATTCATTCATAGTATACAAGTAACAGTTCATTTTAAGAGTTTGGTAAATGAATTTGTCCCTATAATCCTGGCATCTTGAATGCTTTGAAATTATCCCATACTTTTCAGTAATACATACTGAATTTTATGAATAAATTTGTATTTAATAGCAATATATGCCTATTTGAGTATTTGTAGATATATGAAAACAAACTTTATGAGAACATTCCACACAGGGATTTTATAACTTGGCATGAAATTCAGGGAAGATTTGATTGCATTATTTTTAAAATATTGATAATTAGGCATTATTAGTTAGGACTCTTACAATACCAAGTATCATAAAGGTAACATATTTATTTATTTAATTTCATGTTTTGGTTACAGGAATTTTTTTATATACTTTGAGTCAATGTTATAAGTATGCCCATCACCCAGATACAAAAATGCAACTGAAATTCAGAAGTCCAGGATTACTTCAGATACAGCAGAATCTAGAAGCATCAAAAAATGATAGCAAGTTATTTGCTGGCTGAATTTCTCTCTGTTGGCCCACTGACAGGCTGCTCAGGCTGATGACCTGTTCTCACACTCAGTGTTGAGTCTTAGTGCCCTGCTGCTACCCAGGCAATGCGGTTAGTGAAGAGGAATGCTCAGACTGGTTAGATCTATGTCACGTACCCACTCATATCAGAAATGGGATAGAGCTAATCTCATCCAAAGGACATGGGTAAAATATGGGAGAGATATGATATCTCAAAAGAAAAATAGGATGCTATGGTCAAAAGGAAAATAGGTATTTGGCAATCCTCCCCCTCTTTTTTCTTACCCCCCCCATACCATTATTATATCTGTTCATCTATTGTGAACCAGCGTGAAACAGAATGAACCAGAGTAAGAATGGTGGGGAATGAGAGAAAAGATACAAGAGACAAGAATGGGATCAGGAGGTCTGGAGCAGTCACAACTGCAGACAGAGCCAAAATACAAAATTAGCTTTATTTTATGGTATCTCAGCAGGGTTGTTTATAAGGAAGTAGCATGGCCAAAAAATATATTTTTGGTCTCACAATATGATTGGAAAACATAAATGACAATTCATTCTGTTAATGGCTTCTACTGTATAACATCATTAACATGTTAAAGATAAGAAATAAAAAGTGATGGGTCACCTAGTTGTCTGCATAGTTTCTGAAGATTAACTAGGTAAAGAAAGAGATACATGACTTCTGGAAAAACATCTAAGAAGGAGAAAAACATTTCATTTTAAGAGGAAGAAAAACATGTTGACTCAGCCGATGGAAAGCAGCAGTCGTTCCCTGAATGTCTCCCAGGCTGCGGGGGCCCTGCCACTTCGTGCCTGTTCTCCACATCCATCTAAATTTCCAGGGAATAGGACTTTGTATCTAAATTTTAGAAGAGTTCCCCAGGAATTAAGGAGCCACTGATCTATTATATATGACACCCTTATCATTTCTAGATAAATAGGGCAATGACCTAATTGGAAACTGAATTTTTTCTAAAACGTAGTATGTACCCTGAGCTTCACACCAATACGGTAATCACGAAGTATGTAAAAACCAGTCTGTATCTATTGTGACACTCTAAGACAAGTCAAGTGTCCTTCAGTGGGAGGGTTCATCATATAAATTTCTGTTAATATCATTTCTTAATAAGTTGATATGCTTCTTTCTTTCAAATTGTAAGATGGTTTATCTAATTTTTTTTCCCTTTTTTGCCCTGGGCACAAGAAAGCTCAGAGGAATGGTGATTGTTTTTGCCATAGTAATATCATTAGTAATATTATTTGTGGCTAGTATATCCTTTTTCCCCTTCCTCATGACTGCTATTCACGGTCTAATTTTACAAGAACAGTGTAAGCCACATTTAATCACATTGGGAGGAGAAATCAGAAAAATTTTATTAAATTAATTTTTATAATTGAAAATGATAATTCATATGAATAAAATAATGACCTGTGTGTGCATTTATGTGTGTGTACATATAATTAAAAGGGCAAAAGGGACATTGATTTCCATTTACAATCTTGAAGTATTTCTAATGAATTAAGTTAAACAAATACTTGCTAAGTACCTATTGTGTGCTAGAATTTGAAAAAAACATAAGGATTAAAAAAGGTAACCTACCCTTGAAGGGGTTGAAAAATAATGATAAATAAGATGTATGTAAATAAATTCAAACAATATAGACCATCTCAAGGAAAATAAGAGGATATATGTTATAGGGAGAACAATGAATATTTATTTATTTATTTATTTTATTTATTTTATTTTTTTTTTGAATTTATTTATTTTTTATTGTGGAGAAGGGGCAGGGAAAGAAGGCGGGGGAAGAGGTGCGTGACAGGGTCGGGCCAGTGGCATGGTACCACATTGGCTGTATCTAGGTAGTGGCAGTTTCAGGCCGGGCCTTGCTGAGTCGTTGCTACGTGGAAGTAGCTCGATGGATCTACTTCTAGTCAGGCTCGGGAAGTTGTACTAGGCCTCAGGCACATGGCAGGGCCCAACAATTCCCTCTTTTGTTTTTTGGATGGCGGAAAAACATAGCCCCTGTCTTAGGTTGCCTGCTCTTGCAGTTTCAGTCTTACCCGTCATGGGGATACAAACATCAATGGTTTG